>JANRGW010020753.1:0-12823 GCA_024733675.1 Psilopsiagon aymara
GTAAAAGTTAAAAGGGGGGGGCGTGTGAGGTGCGGGGGAGGAGGCGGAAAAAAGATATTGCGCTTTTTTTCTTTTTTTTTCCAAGTGTGATGAACTGTTTTCTCCTCTAAGTGTTTTAAATAGCGGCAGTGTGAAAATTACATTTGCTTTGAATAATTGCTAGCGTTTTTCCCATTGCAGTCCTTCTATCTGAAAGCTTTGTATCTAATATTGCTCTTGCATGAAACTCGGAGGAGCAGTGTGAATGGAGCAGCAGGTCCATTTTTAAAACCAAAAAATATTTTATAATATTTTATTTGCTCAACAGTTCTATGCTGTGGCAACACAGGCTTACGCAGCACTTTATAAGTGTAGGCCCTGATCCAACAAAGGCTTATAGCGCGTATGTTTAACTTTATGTTGACTCCAAAGGGAATATCATATGTGATATGGACTGTAGGTAGGGCCCATTTCCTGTCCTGAGCAGCTTGCAAGTGAAATAAGACAAGACCCAGGACAACCATGCATGAGCAGGAGTCTTGAACAAGGAAAAGATCCAGGGGATAAAACCCCTCTAGAAGGAAATTTTGAAGAGAGAGAGTGAAAAAAAGGGATTTCATGTTGCATATCAGGAGCAGCTAGAGGGAGAGAGAGAGAGCCTGAGGGTGGCAGGGGGAGCTTGCGATGGGTGGGCAAGACAACGGCTAAAGGACTGTGGAGGGTCTTCTAGGAACTGGGATGCAGTATAGTAAAGGCCCTGGTGTGCTGTCTTTTGATTTTATCTGTTGACTAAATAAAACTGGTTAACACTTCAGGGCATTCATTTTTATTCAGTCTAATGAATACTGTCAAATCCTGAGAACAGCTTGTGGAATTCATACATAATTGTTTCACTGATGAAGAAACCAAGGCAGGAAGACTAATGATTTTCCCAAAGCCACAGAAGGAATATCATAACTTAAAAAAAATCTCTTTCCCAGGCCTGGGCTGAACCACTAATTCATCTCTGAACAGACAGGAATATTTTCAGCAGTTCTCTAGTCTCTTTTTCAGTTCTTTCAGGCACCTCTAAGAGTTCAAGTGTCATTGGAAGATGATCCACTGCAGGTTCCTGAAAGGCTGGATCAAGTTTAAGAAAAAGATTTAGACTCCTAAAACACTTGAAAAGATTGTCTGATATGGCAGAAGAATATCTGATAGGAAATCATAGACATTTTTCTATCATACATGTAGCTGGGCTGGATTCTGTTCCAATGAAGTCAAACAGATCTGGTCTGGTACAACTGGCTACAAAAAATCCCAATCAAGTCCTAACTTGGCAATTAGTTCTGGAAAGGGTCCTGTATTACAGCTTCATTTTGGGAGCCACATTACCCAAGCTTGTACTAGCAAACAGTAGCACTTCCCTTTTTCACCCCTACCTATTAGTTTGGAAACCAGGTTCTAGTTGGCAGCATCTTCCTCTTGTGTGAATTAGACCAGAAAAAAATGGCTGTTAACTGTAGGTGCTCTGTTTAGCAAAACAGAATCCTTTTCCAAGGTTATATTTCACTTTCCAACCTAGTCATGTAAATACCCAAGCCTGTGCATGAACTGCATTTCTGCTGCATGATGCACACTCCTGTTTCATTCAGGTGGAGTCCTGGTAATATCACAAATACATACCTGTTTCTAGCTATTTTGAAGAAAATGCTCTGAATCACCTGCTGTTCAGCAGCGCATCTGATACATAAACTCACTTAAAAACACTGCATGGAGAAGTACTCATAGGAGCTGCAGATAGTGTGCAGGATAAGTTGTTTCAGGAAAATTTCTACCTGTTTGAGTAGAAAGATTGCTAAATCATTCACACTCCAGGTGGCTACGCACTGCTTCAAGTTACTGCAGGCAGCTTCCCTATACAAAGTGCAACATTACTGGAGGTGGAGGAGCTGCAGCAGAAAGGGGGTCAGCAGAGAGATAACCTCTCAGAATGTGTTTGCATGAGCACCACTATTAGTTTTGGCTGAAGGTTAGGGAAAGCACTGTTTGGCTCCTGGTTCATGATTGCCTTTGCTTTATCAAACAGGAAATATTGACTAGTTGCAACTTTGCTCTTAAATCTGCTGATTTGAAGTGTGGATTGGGTATATTCAACTTGGAAAAGATGTGGTGTGCCTTGCTGCCTGTATCCAGAGCAGGAGATTGGCCCTGCAGGTGTGATTCCAGACCCATATGCATGACTCCCATTCAGATATATGGGAGTTCTACCTGAGCAAGCCCTTTGAATTGCGTCTTAAGTGTTTGAGTGAAATCTTATGTTATGAAAGGTCCCTGTGTAGTATCCTTTGGGAAAAGGCTTAGTATGCTCATTTGCATCTCTATACCCAGAATGCTTTTTCAGCTCATTGCTGTTTCATAGCTGTGCTGGTGTCAGTGCTACAGAGCAGCTGAAAATGGCTTGATGTGCTTCTGCATGCTGCTGCTTTTCCTCTGGAGCAGAAGAAAGGATGTCTGTCTGGAAGGAGAGGATGAAAAAAAATGTTCCTATTTTTTCCTGCAGCATGGGTAGTCTCCTGGCCACCCAAACAACCGTCAAGAGCTGCTAAGAGGAGAGATGCTGGTACTTAAAATCTTAAGCTGCCTGCAGAATATCACTGTGCTTCCAGGCAAAGACGCAGCTGTGTGAAATTGTGAACCTTTAACATGATCCCACCTCCTTACCACAGACAGTTTGTGGCAGCTTGGAGAAATGCTGAGGGTCTGGAGATGTAAAATCCAGACTCTTGTGTGTATTACAGGGAAGAAAAAAATGGTAGATTTTGCACTGAATCATCAAATGTGGCAATTGCCAGTGAACCTGTTAATATTAAAAGCACTGGGGTCAGGTGTGGTGCTACAAGCATCCTATTGTGCTGTAGAATTAGAGCCCAAATGGAAAAGAGTCTGCCCAAGTGGTCATCAATTCCCCTCCGTGACAGGCAAGGGCTGTACCCTGTGATGAGTATACTAGTTAATGGCATATTCTTGAAGATTCAGTGTGTAATGATTTGCAACTTGTAGCCTGAGATAACTCAGAGGGAGTATTGCATAAATGTCAAAGTTACTCTTAATACACTGGTGGCAGTACTTTTCCAAGGAATTGTCACTGAAGTGAAATTAACATGCAAAAGATATGGCAAATCTACTAGCAAATTATGTAAATATTTTGCAAGGGGCAAACTTTCAGTGCCAGGCGTGAAAATTGGGTCACAATTCCCATTAACAATTACACAGCCTGCGTGCCTAATTTTCCAGGCACCATGCTGAAAATTCACCCCACGTTATGGAAGCAATTAATGGCTTAAAATTCTTTTTAGGCCAGTAAATGTGTAGAAAAGTTGATAGCCTTTTCTGGTGGTATTTAATGAGCTATAATCTGATAACTAGATTAGATTGTTCTCTCATGATATCGACAAAGATTGCTTTATATCATTATTATTGCTATTTAAATACTACAGCAATGCCAGATGCATGGATCAGAGCCCTGTTGCGCTAGGTGCTGTACAAATATCTGTGAACATGTGGTCTTTTCACTGAAGACAGATATAATAACTACTTTGCTATTCTGGTCTGCTTAGGCACCAGGGAAATGCTGAAGGTTCCCACACAGTATGAATCTATTAAAAAGATAATCTGAAGCTATTTTTGTTTCTCATATAGAGGATTTTTTTCTTTCCTTTTCAATGCTTACACATGATTTTCATTAGCATTAAATGTGTGTGGAGGGAGAGTCGCTCTTAATGTTTGTAGCTCAGTACCTATCCCTTTCATATCAGTTAAATCCCAGCGAATATAACTGTTCAGTAATTGTCTGGTATTTAATTAAAATACAATAACCCCTTTCCAGAGACGCCAGTTGTGAATCTGGTGGCCCAGTCATAAAGATGCTAATTTAATGAATATTCATAAATCATGAATATTCATAGAATGTCAGGGATGTTCTTTTGTACCCTGCTGCTATGCCAGGTCTCGCTGGCACAGCAGACGGCACATGTTGAAGGAGCTTTGCTCCTAGGGGAGAAGAGAAATATTCACGCTGGAGCGGGACGTGTGTCTGGGTGTAACTCTGAATGGAGGCACTGGGAGGAGAAGTGGTGGCTGGTGAGGAGTGTGCGGCCATCCAACCCTCCAAGCGGGATGCAAAATCTCTTCGAGGCTACCAGGTGGCAGGATGCATTTCTTCTTGGGGCTAATAATACTTTTATAGCTGATGTACGTCTCTGACAATGATGTTACAGTCAAACTTTGGCCACAGTGGCCACAGCCACCACTGTTACCAGCCTAATCTGCTGAGATTTCCCGTTGCTCTTCCTCTGGTCAAGCTGCTGATGGGAAAAGGCACTTCAGGAAGCTTCCTTAAAACATTGCAACATCTGCAGGTGGTAGGTCCAACCTACTTGTGGCTGCAGAGCTGAGTGGCATTTATGCAGGAAAGTCTCCCTCATCTGGGATGCTCCACACTGTTCATTGTAGTGGGATCTTTCTCCAGGATTTCCAGGGGTTTGGCAGCCTCCTTGGCTGGTGGTGGTGACCCCACTGCAATACTTAGTACTGCTGTGGTAGCCAAATATCTCTTAGATGAATTTTGGGCTGTATAGGGAAATTTGTTGATATATCTCTTTATTATTCTAAAAAAACCCCACAGCTGCATAAAAATACATTTTATCCTGACACTTGAGATGCAATTGAACGAAGTCAGTGTCCCTCCACAAAGTTCACAAAGTCCGTGCTTTCCTCATGATATGTTTTTAAAGAAACTGGGTGTTTAACTTTTCCCAAGAAATCCTTATGCTTTCTAAGGAGCAGGCAAAGGAGTCAGCCTTGTATTCATTGCTGCTACAAGTTTCAATTGCCCCCATCCTTCTAGGTTGATGGCTGAAATATGCTTGAAGGCAAATGCTGCGTGCCCTTATGGTGCATGTGTGACGCCAGTGAGACACTTCACTGCGACTTCACATTGCCAGGCACATACCTATGGGTGTGGAGCAAGCCCTCATCTCACCCTGCTCATGCTGCTGTGATGCAAATTTGTTCTTGTGAAAAAAATGTCAGCTCTTAGAGTTGATCTGTTCACTTTGAGAAAGTGTAGAGCAGGAGCAAGCACCCATCCCTCTGTTCAGATTCAGATGTTGGAAAGTTTTGAAAACCCAAGCAATGCTGGTACTCAGAGCTGCTGCTCCCTCCCTCCCCCAGGACCACTGCAGTGCTGCAGCTTTGTGAGAGATCCTTGCAACACCCCCCCGGCCCCCCCTCCCCAACACCTCAAATGAGTTCACAAAAACTGGCAGGAAAAGGAGAAGGAAAGAAGGGCTGCCTGCGCTATCCAAGAGAGCTCTGTTTTCTCTGGTAATATTTTTCAGCTAATACACTTCTTTAATAGTTGCCGGCTCCAATCTTTGCTTACATAAATGCTTATTTAAAGCTCTTACGATCAAATCATTCATCTGGACTCAAACTCGCTTCTAAATTTGTGCATGCAAATTTTATTCATGGGCCCAGCTGTGTTCGTGCCGAATTTGCATTTGTGCATATGAATGTGTTGTTTTTTCCCTCTGTCAGCATACAACCACAGGCTGCAGCTGAAAATATGGACCTAGATTTCAAAAATTTTAATGACCGTACACTGAAAGTTTTAGTTCCTTTCCCCAGAGCTAGCAAACTTGTCTGCATAAGCCTTATCTTTATCCCTTTGCTTTAGCGAGTTTGCTACTGTATGTTTCTGAAGACTTGCTTGCACGTGGCATTCAAATAAAAAATGAGACTTTGTTTTGCCAATATGGGTATTGACATGAAAGGGCAATTAACTCTTTGTCTTGCTTTTTATGCAACTAATCCTTCCTTCCTATGTTTGTGCCGCCTCAGTTTACTTTGTCTACCAAAAGCTTGTTTTGAGAACAGCTGAGATTTATTTTGTTCTGGGGGGGTGGCAGGGCAAGAAATCAGTGCACTGGAGGCTGGGAAGAAAAATACCTTTCTGCCTCTGTAAGCAGGGCCAAATTTGAGTGTAAATAAATACCATTCAGAGAAGGAAACAGTAAATCAGTCTTGCAGAACAATTTGGATATCTGATTTATGCAGCATGAATAACTCTGCTTAGTGCAGCGCTGCTGTCGGTTCTGCAATATTCTTAATCAGAAGGTCCTTATAGGAACCTTTTCCTGATGCTATACGTAGAGGATTTTGGTGAGCACTTGCTTTCTGTATCCCCCATTTGCTATAATGCCTCTTTCTTTAATGTCTGAGAGGGGATTACATGAGAACTGAGTTCAGTCTAGCTCTGGTAAAAAGTTTGTTGAATAAGCTCGCAGTCACTTCTAACTTCAAGTAGCTGCAAAATTAAAATAAAGAACCACTGTAATCTGTTGGGTACAAATGTACAGTACACTCATTTGTGGATACTACAACTGACTTGAAGGTTTCTGAAATATGGTCTTTAAATGGGTAATCTGAAATGTATCATAATCCTGGGAAGAGCATAGAATGTGTCAGGAGGATCCCAAGAACTTTCCATGGGCTTATATTTTTCTCCTCCTATGAGAAATATTGGCACGCATAATTTTGCTAGAGATTGGAGACTTTGAAAGGAAACAAAAGGAGGTTTTTGCTAATATGCTGGGAGTCTGAGGGCATTTAACTTCCTTTGGCATCTGACAAGACTGTGGGAGTTTTGGATGATGACAATCAGTAATGTCGCAGGCTTATGTTGGAAGGATGCCTTGCCTTCCAGTAGCAGAGTCACTTTTGGAAAGCTTTAGCTTAAGTGGTTAGACTAAGGTTGAACGGTGGCTAAACGACAAACCTGGAAACAATCCTAATTCCACTCATGAGCTGCTTTGGCTGCTGTTTAGACATAATTGCATCAGAAACGTAGTATAGGAAACTGGACTATTCCATACCTACAGAAAAGCTCTGCGTTTGGGATACAACCCTGGTTTGGGTGGGTGGTTTTTTTTTTTGTTTGTTTTGGTTTTCTTCTTTCTTGGTTGTTTTGGGGTGAGGGTTTTTTTAGTTTTGTTTTGGGTTTTTTTGAGATGCCATACTCAGCTGTAGCCTGATTGTGTGCTACTGACTTGCTGGCAGTATGGAGCTGAGGTGTGCATGCACTGGGATTGCACACACGAAAGCGTAGAGGGTGCAGTGGGAATTCTTTCTCTTGGGCAGTCAGTACTGGGCTGAGGGCTTCAGAACATCTGAGATACCTCCTACCCTGCACTTTTGTGCCTTTAAGATTTTGGGTGAGAGAGTTATTCCTTCAAATAAGACCACTTATCTCTTCAGTGCAGCCTTTCTCAATGGAATAAGAGCCCAGCCCCATTAGCTTTGCACACATCTCAGTTGCCCTTAGTCACATAAGTACTCTAAAATTCGCCAGTGTGGCTAATTGGAGTTGTAAGAGTTCAATGTTAAAGCATTAATGAGAAGAATTTCTATTGGGATGGTTTTATATAGCCTATTTATATCCTGCTTAATAATCTAGAAACAAACGCATTCTTAGAGAGGACATAATTATGTATTTATCCAATATTCCCAACTTATCTAAGGATTTCAATGGGATATCTTCACCCAGAATATTCTCCGACTTACATGAAGAACAAAAGATAATTTTCAGAAAACAACACTTTCTGCTTTAGAATCCAGTAGTGCTTGTTTGAAGAAATAGTAGGTACTGAAGGGAAAATGACAGTCTCTTTAACATATACTTAAGCATGGTAAGTGCAATGATGAAAGCAGACATAAGAAGTGAGAAAGATGTAAATGGAAAGATTAATGACAGCATTAATTTATTTGCATCTATCACAGAGAAGTATCTGCAACATAAAAAAGTAGCAGTTTGTGAAAGGCAATGTAGTAACCTAATTCTCATCTGGGTATTAAACTTAATACGTATGATATTTCTACGGTTTCACCTGACTCCCTTCCTTGTTTTGTTCTCTGCCTTGGAATTTGCAATGCCCTTTTGTGTTCTTATTCATGGTGTGGTGAGCAATGCTTTGACCTCTTTTGCACTTTAGACATGAAGCATGTGCCTTGCGTTGTTTGATAAGCACAGCCGTCTTTGCACCATTTAAAGAGAAAAAAAAGTCATTTGTGCAAGCTGGCATGCAAATTTTTCTTGGAAAGTATTGCAAAACACAGACACTATTGGTTATTCTGATTTATGTTGCAGCTCCCTCTTCACTCAGCATAGGTTCACTTAGGAGCTAAAGTGGTGTGTTTCCCTCCTTGTTAGCATGTTGGGGTGGTAAGAGGAGGTCTTCATGTGATCTGGAGGGGCCATAACCCTGCAGGTGCCTATGGACCTGGGCTGCAGCTGCGGCTTGTTACTGCCTCTTTTGCTGCAGGACCCCTTTGCAGTTTCAGGTAGCAAACCTGTAGTAAAGATCAGTTCAATGCCAGCTGACACAAAGAGGAAAATTGTGTTTCTTTGAAGCTGTGGGAGCTGGGCAGGAGGAGCAGAGGAGCTATTAGGCTGACAGAGTAATTGCTGGAAGCGGAATTTGGCCAAGACTCTTGGTTCACGCTGAGAGCACCTTATGCAATTTATATTACAGTTAAAGATTTTTCTTGCGATATCGCTTACCTTATATGACCATTGCCTCCTTTAATGACCATTGGCTGAAAGACAGCAAGTAATGAGATAATGCTCATCCTGACACCTTCCTGGATATTGGCTCAGTGTTCGTTCAGGTAAAAAATTCACTCTGACTGAATTACCTCTGCAACAATCCAAGTTTTTTGTCATTTTTTCCCCCTCCCTTCTTCTTAGAGGTCTTATACCCAAACACTGTCCAAACTTCAAGGAAAATCTCACATATTCACAGGCTGATTCAATAGTTTGCAAAGAGAGACAGCACATGAAACAAATACAAGAGATTGTCTTGGCTCAGTATTTACTCATTGTTCAAAAATTTTAAACCAACAGAGGTTTTCTTGTCTTCAGAGAGAGAAGCTCTTTATGATAAATAATAGCTTCTCCTTCAAAAAAAAAGGTGAACTTAAGTATGAATTCCATAAGACCAAACTGTTATGGCAGCAAGGCCATTAGGCAGCAATTTGTCTTATAACAGATGTTGTAGAGTCCTGTCACTTCAAATTTTAAAACAGATGGGATATACACTTGAAAATGTACTAGAAGTATTTAATTTCCTTTCCAGCACAGGAGATTTCTTCTCTCCAAGCTCTTCGATTCTCTTCTTCTGTTTGTTAAATCCTGTTGCATTGGTTGGTAAGGTTTAATCTCCTTGGAAAGCTTTGTCTGAGTTTGTGTTCTAATGCAATTAATTTTGAATTATTTTGGTTTTGCTGAATGAGACAGGATTCCATTTTGAGCTGACTTTTTATTAACCTCTTTCAAGATTCCTTGCAAAGCGTGTTATTATCACATAGTACAAAACTGTAGAGCTGACACTATCTGGCCCTTATTTTTAGTAGTTATGGGTGATGTTTACCAAATACACACTATATATGTCTACATATTTTAAAAAAAAATGAATCCTGGGTAATCTGGGACACTCATATGCATGATAGATTACAAGGCTGCCATATATGTTGTAAGGTTACCGTTGTTTACCATAACCATGATTTCCCATCATGTGCAGGAAGGTTCATCTGACTTCATTGGACTCCATATCAGGTTTTTCAGTCCAACACAGCTGCTTTTCCGAAGTCTGAGGATTATCAGCTCAAACCCCAGATGAGCTGGGAAGTTGTTAGGTGAAAATGGCAGTCCTGTAGTGGTGGAGGAGTGGGGAATCTAAAAATTCAGATGATTCTCCCCAAAGTATGTTTTGGGAGACAGAGAGAGCGGTTATTAGCTTTCATGAGCCTGACTTGGGTGCTCAGCCTGTGAGTGCTGAATAGCAGATACTACAGACAGATTCATACTTATGTTTATGCTTTGTACCATATGATCCATTTCCTCCTTTTTAAACTGGTTCTCCATGAAAGACTTGGATTTGTTTTCAGAAGTCAGTGGAAAAGCCCTGATATTACTGATGTCAGTTTAATTCTTGCTCTGTCGTAAGGCATGCATAATATCCGGTAAAATTAGCTGTATAAATGGCAGCATTTAGACAGCTAGCACAAAGTTCAGCACCTTTAAAGCTCTCTGTACTGGAGGCATCTCAGGTCTTTCTCAGTAAAGTAGAGGAATGTATTGGCTGTGTTAAATAGCACTCTTATTTTTAGCTATTGAGAGATTACAACTGCACATGTATTCATAATGAAATTTAGAAGGAAAGGCCATCAAGAATGCAAGGAACTTTCCATTATCTTGGCATTTGCATCTTCACTGTCTGGGCCCTGAAAGGGTAGAAAGCACCACAAATATTGCAGTTCGTAAGTGTTTCTTTTTCTTGTTGCTCCTTTTCTTTCTGAGATTTCTCCAAAATCCCAATTTTGGAGAAATAAAAAGCTTTTTCATGATTTTTCTTTCTGACTTTTAAATGAACTCCTTTTCCAGAGGGTAGGCCATGGAACACATCCTAATGATTCCTTCTGTCATGCCTTTGGATGCTATTCTGTCTTTACTCTTGCCTCACCAATTTGTCTTGAATTTTTGTAATTTGAACATAGAAGTACGGCTATCGCAGGCTTTGTTATGATATGAATTTATACCTTACGTGAATTTTCTTTATCTAATACTAAAGTTGAATGAAATTAGTCCTTATTCCAAATACTTGCATCTTTTGGAAGTAGAAAAAAACAGGTGCTGTTCCAATGCACTGAGCTTTTTGGTGAAAATGTGGAAGAAGTGTTAGAAGATAAATCCTGTGCTACAGTGAGATGCAGGTGGTGAACAAGGTGTCTTTCATCTTTAGTTCCTGTGCTGTCTTCATGTAGTTATTATTATTTCCAGTGTTCAGTTGCTGCTTCATAATTATCATCATCAACTTCATGATACTGGGGGTGACTTGGTAGTTTGTGAAGAAAAATGATACTGTTTTATGAAAATAATGGTTTCTCCCAAATTTTACTCTTATTCCAGTTGCATGTATGGGAATGCACCTGGGTATGCAGCTTTATTTTTTTTTTTTGGTAGCTTTTTCTTAACAATGGCTTCAAAGAGTAACAGAATTTGAAGTAATAGAAGACTTCAGAAAGTTTATACTTTACCATTCTCTGAGGTCTGTAAAAGTAGAGAAAACTTTACAATCTCAGGACATTCAGTTATCCTTAAGTAATTTATTTATTAATTAAAAGATTGATCTCACATTTACTTAGGCTTTCTACTATCCTTACTTCTCCCATGAAGTATTTTTGATCATCTACTAAGTGAGTCAAGCAGTAATTCAGCTGTTAAAGCTTCACATGGCTTAAAAGTTACGTTGAGAATTTATTAGCAGCTTAAAGAGACTCTTAGAAAAATACTTGGTACTTGAAGCTGATATGATTTGTGCACCATAAAAAGAGCTCTGGGAAGAGAAAAATTGCGTAAGGTTACCAACGACTTCCCTGAAGAAGACAAGCTCTATAAGGAAAAAATTAGGCCTTTTTTTTCTTGTCTGAGTAGTTAAACTAATTTAAACACCAAATTTAAAATCAGAAAAGGAATTGAAAAACCTGACCATGCGATCCAGAACCTTTTGCTAGATGGGCATCTAAACTTTAAAGGTGACTTCTGTAGAAGCTGTTTAGCCAGAAACAAAACATCTAATCTTGCCTGAACCTTGCAAAATATGTGGCTTGGAATTGAAGTGCAATGGGAGTGAAGTTTGCTGGATTTTTTTTTTTATATTGCCAGCATAACAAGAATACAAAAGCAACTATGTGCATAAAACACTTCTCTGCTTTCTAAACATAGCAGTGCCCACTTGAATGAATATTTCATAGAAGAATAACCTATATAAAGGGAATAAATGCAGCAATGATATTGATCAGATATTTTTTTTAAATGGAACAGGTTTTAAACAAGTAAATGAATATCTAACAAAAATGCTCCTTGTATCTGACAGATACTGTGTTTTATTGGCTAATGGCTAGAAAAACTTTTAAACCAGGGAGAGTATGCATAAATTTAAGTTGAAATAAAAAGGAAATTAAAAATTTGTGCATGTTCCTGGAGCTTGGACTTTTTTGCAGCTGACTAGTTCACCTGAGATGGGATGCAATAAGAGGAAGAAGCAAGCGCAGCCCTGTTCTGTATTGAGCCCCAGGCAGAGCAGGCAGCAGCGCTGGGAAAGAGCAAAGGGGTGGACTGCCTCTTGTCTGGCAGGGGGAACAGGATGTACTTTGGTGGTTTCAGGCCAAATCTCTTTGAGGAAATATCCAGAGTCATGTTAGGCAATCGCTTTCCTTTCCAGAGGTTCGCTTGTGTGGGGTCCTGTGAGGCTTCAGGCTGTACTACTGACACACATTGCGTTAGCAGGGGATTACTGAGGAACACTGCGTGGGATGTGCTAGGTGCAAAGTCGACACCAACCTTTGCATTTCCTCCACCACCTAGTTCAGATGCTCCAGTTATGTCTTGAAGGATGTTTGGAGCATACATCTAAAAATGCTGGCAGAAGCTCAACCCAGCCAAATAAATTGCATCTTAGGCTCAAGCCAAGGTGAGAGAAAAATGCTTGGGTGTGCCCTGACAAGGACCACAGCTTGTCCCCTCTGTGCAAGATGGAGACTTATTGGATTCTTGAGTGAGGCAGTTTGGCAAGAAATAGTATGAAGTGTGACCTGCTTTGTAACCCTTGCAGTTGCTGGGGCCAGGGAGGGCAGGTGGGGAAGCATCTGCTATGCGAGAACGAATGAAAGTTTAAAGCTTACAAACTTTTAATGAGTGTCTTGAATTTGCTACTGTGGCCTAATGAAGGGGGGGGGGGGGATG
>JANRGW010020756.1:0-28759 GCA_024733675.1 Psilopsiagon aymara
CAGCATCCCTATAGCCCCCTTCAGATACTGGAAGGCTGCTATGAGGTCTCCACGCAGCCTTCTCTTCTCCAGGCTGACATCAGCCAACGTAAAATACTGGCATGAAAAATTATTGTAGCTTAAATAAATGCACATCAGTAATTGTGCAGTAGTGAGCATTTCTTAAGAGGGTGACGTTGCTTCAACAGTAGATCTGTTGAAGCCTGCTTTCTTCCAGTTTTGCCTTAATTCCCTGCTGTGATGTAAGCCGCGCTAAAATTTATTTCACAACTTGGACACCTTCCTGGTCTGTCTTTTCCATCCACTTTGACTTCATAGGAGTTGTAGGAGCTGAAATCCCTTGAAATCAGCCAAAGCTGTTTATTTTATATGGAGGGAGGTGGTATCAGTCAAAGACTGATTGCATATGGCGGGAAACAAATAAGACACACTGTGATAATTCCATTTGTTATTCATGTGATTTTTGATTCATCTTGCCTGAAAAAGCAAGGCCCTGATGCCTTACTTCCACACTTAAATTGCTACCTGTACATACTTGCTGGCATGAGAAATTACTGTGAGACTGTTCTGTCTTCAAATAAGGAATACGTAGATGCACTTGGAACAGCCTGTTACCATGTACGTTCCCTGTGCGGAAAAAACACTGAATGCAGAATGATTCTTGGATTATTTTCAGAAAAAGCTGTTCTTTTAGTAAGCAGCAGTGCTTGAAAGTTTCTCATTAAAGATAGTGAGCGATAAGCGTACAGCTGATCACATGAACTACTGTTCAGTGGATTTTTATAGCAAGACCTACCACAGGCAGATATTTTGGGGAATCCAAGAGCATAATAAGCTTTACAGTAATGAGAAAGATGATACTCAGGCTCAACATTTGTAAATTTATGTATCCCAGATAGAGTTAATGGAATATGAGCCCTTCAATTCTGAAATCTCTCCACTGCAGTTGATAAAATGTCAGAAACATGTCTCGCTCTTATTGCTTAACATTTAATACTTGGTGAATGTCATACAAAAATCTTTAGATATGCTTCATATGGCAAGAGATTTCTTGAAGAAGCCAGGCTTAGCTGTACTGTAATTATATGATGGTTACTCACACTAGGGGAAGCTGGTTTGGATCCATAGACTGAAAAGCAGGAAAAACTTCCCTTTAAGCAATAATTAGTCATAGGACAGTAGAAAAGTCAGGCTTTCTTACTCTGAATGCTCGTGGATCTATGCCGGGAGAGGTAATATTGTTTTTACTGAGATCAATCCATTCCAAATTAGGTATCCCGTGGAATGCTTCATCTGAGATAGTAGTGATACTATTTCCTAGGGTAGAAGTCAAGAAAATAGCTTGATTTATGAATTACAGCATGCATCTGAGTTATGTCATATTGTACATCAAAAATATGTAACAAAAATGGTTATATTATGTACAGTAATTGTGTGTTCATATTAGTATTTGAGCACTAGTAAGCAAATCTAGCACTTTCATTGCTTTAGAGGCTTAGAAATTATAAGTCATTCTAATCTCATTAGAGTTCATTCTAATTTCTATGATAAGGAGCATCAAAGTACTAATACTGCTGTTGACTGCATTTGAGAATGGATAATGCTATTTCATAAAAAATCATGCAAAGTAAACCTACTATCTACCTGTAAGGTCTAGACTTGTTAGATCTGGATCTGAGATTGGTGGTATTTGTTTAAGTTTGACGTTAATACAGCTTACTGTGGTGTCTGAGTTCGAACATCCAGATGGCAAAAGAGGAGCTTCTATGGGTGGAACTGGAATTGGGAAATGAGATGGCATTCTGAAAGTGCCATCATCTTCATCACTTTCATCCTGTATTTCTTCTTTTGCATCTCCCTTTCTTCTGATAGGCTTCTTTTCTCTGTGATAGGCTCTATACTTCTGTCGATTTTTTTTGCCTTTCCTTTTTCTTTTCTTTCCATCCTTTTTATGGCCATCTTTAACCTCTACCACTTCTGTTCTCAGCAGTTCATCTTTTTCAGTTTGAGTATGTGCTGATGACAATACAATGGTGTTGTCAATGTCATTGGGTTCTGGAGAATCACCAGAAGACTCACTTATGTCATCCAGTGAAATAATACTTGAATCCAAGGAGGAGGCTAACCAGAGGCCATGAAGGGGGAGAAAAAAAATAAGTTGTCTGATAAAAGGATATGAAACTAAAGTTTCAGTAAACATATGGTAACTGTAGAAGAATAGCATTCCCCTTAGAATATTATCGGAAGGAATAAAAATACAGTCTTATATTGCTGCTTTGACTGAGAAATGATTGAGCTGACCATACAGAACAGTTTGTAGATAGGCATGATTCACTGCATCTCCAGAAACAAAAAGGAACACATAGAAGGATTTTGTTTCAGTCAACACAATTTCTAGTTCTACATTTAATTTCTATGATATGTGGATGATCAGGGGACTGGGGCACCTCCTGTATGAAGATAGGCTGAGAAAGTTGGGGCTGTTCAGCCTGGAGAAGAGAAGGCTGCATGGAGACCTCATAGCAGCCTTCCAGTATCTGAAGGGGCCCTACAGGGATGCTGGGGAGGGACTCTTCATTAGGGACTGTACTGATAGGACAAGGGGTAACGGGTTCAAACCTAAACAGGATATGAGGAAGAAATTCTTTACTGTGAGGGTGCTGAGGCACTGGAATGTGCTGCCCAGGGAAGCTGTGAATGCTCCATCTCTGGTGGTGTTCAAGGCCAGGTTGAACAGAGCCTTGGGTGGCATGGTTTAGTGGGATGTGTCCCTGCCCATGGCAGGGGGGTTGGATCTGGATGATCTTAAGGTCCTTTCCAACCCTAACTATTCTATGATTCTATGATATCTCTACTCAGTGTATTTCTTTGTATCACATGTGTACACACACGCTTAAGGCTAAATAATATTTTCATGGTGAGAGGTGATTAAGTTAAGTACTTTGCAGACTTAGGATACTGGGAGAGAGGAAGGGAAATCACTTTTCACCTTCATCTCCTCCTTTCTTTTTTAAAGATACTGATTTTGTTTCAATTTTTACCAGTAAGCAAAATTGCAGTTCTGTTGTTCCTCTTGAGTTTTGACTTCCTTCTCTTGACTTGTATCAAATAACTGCATGTTTTTATGCTCCTAACAAGCTTTACAAGTCTGTAAACTGTATGATGTTTATTATGCATGTCTAATGCATTAACAGTGGCTAGTGGCTATTGATTGATCCATTGTACATGGACAATATAAAATGTAACCAGGTGTTCTTTCTTTGTACATTTGCCATAATTTTTAAAGGTAGGAGGGAAGAAGTAGAAAGGAGAAAATAAAAAAAAAAAAAATAGAAATACAGTTATTTCTACTGTTGCATACTTAACATTTTCATTTCTTTAAATATTGCATCAAGCTCATCTAACATCCACTGTACTCTAAGAAACTGAAGTCAGCTTGAGTAGGAATTATGCAGACCTGCTTTTGCTATGTTAATTCAGGACATACTTTCTCTATAACAGGGTAATGTGTACTTTGTAATCCTTGCTATCATTAAATGTAATGTTAGGTTCTGCATGAAATAGTTTTAAAATAGTAAAAATACTATGGTGCACTGTACCAGTGTCAGAACAAACTGGGCAGCATTCTCCTGCAGGTATGGTCGTTTTGGAACATCTTAGAGGAGGGCACATGGTGGTATCACATATCACTTCTCCTTTTGAACAGAGACAGATAATGCAGGGCTTGGGAGACCAGACAGCTTTATCATACATAATCATCCCATTAGCTGTGCAGTGGCCTGTATTTCCTAAGAAAAGAAAATAGAAAATTGGGGTTAAATAGTTTAAACTGAAATCAAACCAACAGTGTTCATTTAAAATTTTGGAAAGCACTACTATTTTGTTCTTATTTTCAAAATATGTAAAATTTTGTTCTTATTTTCAAAATATGTAAAATGCACCCTATTCCAACGATCTTATCCTTATTCCTTGTTTTTCATAACTATATTTTCTTGAACTTTGTAGTAGTCTCCAATCCCTACTTGGTTCTTGGCTGCTCAAGCTGTGGAGGCAGAGGGAGACGCACACAATTAACATGTACATAGCTGTTACCTGCTACAGCTTCACAGTGAAAACTGTGTGCAGGTTCTCTGTCTCTCTGATCCTCTGCTCCCTCTTCCTAGCCAGCTGATGAGGACCCTTACAAGCTTTATCTTCTGGAAAACTCTTGAGTTATTAAACTTGAGAGATACTCCTAAAATGGAAAGATTAAGCCTAGATGGTGAGCTTCTGAGGGTGTTTTGCATGACAGCTCTTCTTTCCTCTCCATCCTTAGAAATGTATCTCAATGAAAGATGTGCATAGATACAGCTGAGAAAGAAGAAAAAGTTTGCTTCAGCAAAAGAGTATTAAAATATTGCATGCAGAATTTGAGAATATTTCTGTCCAAACCTGCTTCTCTTTCTCTCTTGTGCACTAGATGCCTTTTCTAATATACCACACATAAAATGAGAAAGTTTTGTTAGGGCTCTGTGGAACCAGGAAGGTGACAATATTCATTTTTGTAGTGACCATTCGTAGGCTTAATGGAAATAAAGTCCATCCTGTAATGACTGGTAAGGTGGTAAAGCTCTTCCCTGTATCTTGCTTTATCTGAAATAACCCTCTTTGCTAGGAAAGTAGCAAAGTTGAACAAATTGTGCTAGTAAATACTTCATCTCCAAAGTTTCTGGACATGAATCTACAAAAAAATGAGATTGCCTATGGTACCAGTCAAAATTTTCAGAAAGAAATGTAGACAAGATATATTTTCTAAGCTATAATCAGATATTCAACAGGGTAATTGTTTGGAGAGTGTAAAGACTTTGGAAGGAAACTTTCCCAAATCTTCCTTTCCTTCCAATGATGGAATCTACCTAAGAAAATGTTTCCCTGGGCAGCTCTCATCCTGACTCCAGGATAAACAATGCACTTTAGCATTACACTTTTTGGTGGGGTTTTTGTGTGTGTGTGTGTGTGTGTGTTTTTGTTTTTTTGGCTTTGGTTGGTTTTTTTGTTTGGTTGGTTTTGTCTTTTGAGAGAAGGAAAGCCAAAGTGGAGATTCTTCATCCCATGTAAATCCTTTTCTATTTTCCAGCATACCTCTGAATCTGGTGAGATTCTCTTTTCTTTTCCCTTTCCTCTTTCTAATTAATGCGTTGGTTAAGTGTTTGTTTCAGGCTGAAATCCCATTGTGAAGTTACTTCTTACTGTCCTGAATAGAAATAAAAACAGATCCTCTTTTCTTGTTTTACTTGACTTGCTCCTTCCCATGAAGATTTAATACAGTGGAAAACTCTCGTCTAAATTTATGTGCAAGTGACTTCTATTTGTAATGGGCTGCCTTTGGAGGGGTTGTTTGCAGGGTTTGTTTTGTCACACTTCACCCTGGTCCATGCTTGGTTGTTCAGTTTTTAGAAGAGAATTCAGGATAGTCTCTAAATACCCTGACAAGACTGTTGTAAATGTTTGATCTGAAATGTCTCTGGAGTTAATATTTGACTCAAAATTGGGTATATTTCAGTTTTTCAAGGCAGCCCTCCTCTCAGCTTCTTAGCAGTGATGCTCCTTTGTGCTTCTGTTTAAAGACCATTGGATATAAGCCTGTTTTCTAGAATAAAAATTAATTATAAAAATAATCCTGCTGCATGCTGCTCTGTGGTCCTTATTTGTTACCCTGAGGATGGAAAGAGGGAGAAATTAATCTATTGAACAGTTGCATTTTGATTTTTTCAAAGCTCCAGGATACGTATACATCATTTCAGCTACATAAAGCTGCGCTGTAATCAACTCAAGCCATGTCAGCTGAAGGGGGAGAGATGAGTTGGCCCAGGGCAGATGTTAGTTGGCTAGAAGTCCCTTGTCATTCTACCCAGGTATCTGCAATCCAGCTGTTTGCTGGATCCAGACTTCTGGGTTTTATATTCTTGCAGGAAACTACAGTATTTCTTTTAAATAATCTCCAAAGGAAACACAAAAAGAACACTACACTTTCTTGTGTTGAACTATAAAATGTTAGCTGTTCCAGGGGAACATATCTGGCTCGAGATGGAAATTCTTCTGTGCTTCCTGAAATTCTTTGTTTTGTTTTAGCTGCTAGACTGTATCTGAAGTTGGGGCAAATCTTGTCTGAATAAGCATAAAAATACAGGTTATCAGGTCTTGTCCCCTGCAGATATCTTTTAACAAATTAGCTTCTTTTGTGTGTACATGAGAATTACTTTAAGAGACAGAACAAATGTGTGTGCTCAAAGGCTAAGAGGTACCTTTTTATTGCATTGCAATAAAATCCTTGTGAGACAGAGTAGAACATGCATTGAGGTGCTCCTTAAAGTTTTTATCCACTGATTAACTTCAATTGTATGAGCAGGGAGAAGTGAGGATTAAGGGATTTTAGAAATAGTGCAACAGTGCAGATCATATTCTGCAATGCTTAATGGGAAGATTTTAGACTGTGAAGGACAAACTGATGCAAATTACCTTCTGTTGAGATGAACTCTTTGTTTTAATTTAAATGCTTCGCATGATTTTTACATGGAGGAAGGAGATAGGCCTTGTTGCTGTTAAACCTCTATTTAACTGTTACTTTTCATCCTCCATATGATATCTGTAAATTGTCTTTTAGGCTATTAAGAACAAAATAAGTAGCTAGGAGAATGAAAAATAAGGTTTGGATTCCATTTTCTTCTGTAGTAAAGCAGGATTAATGATAGTATTCTATTATTTAATGGGATCCATTTTTTCCAAATCTGACATTAACTTGAAAATATTTTAAACTTCAAAAGCTAGACTGAAAAATACCTCATGGTTGAAGTCCTTGGCAGATGAGCACAGGACTTTTAACCTTTGGAAATATGGTGTAAATTCAGCATCAAGTTCCAGATAAAATGAGTTCAGTGGTTTTAGCTCAGCTTTTGGATGCAAGTCCAGATAGAAAAAAACAAATGGGGCAGGGAGAATGGAAGAACCATGCATTATTTCAGCATGACTGATGGTCTCTGACAGAGAGTCTGGAATGTCTTCCATGAAGTGTGTGCTATTTATGTGGTATTTTCCTCTGCTTAATTTGAAAAATATTTTTAAATTAAAGGTTTGACATTAGTAGTATGTATTTTAAGAGTAATATTATAGTACACACTAGAAATGTTATTTGTCAGAAATTTTGCTGGTTTCCCCCAGTTAAAACCCGACTTAAAAATATTTTGTTTGAAATGGTTCAGCCTTTCTGAAAGCAAGGACTCGCAACAAATAGTAATTATTAAGAAAATGTGATTCAAATACATTTTGCCATCTAAATTGAGACCTATTAACCTAGTGGTTGAGTCTTTCATGTATGACATACTATGAGGATCATGAAAGTAACGCTTATGAAAATAGATTATTTTATGTAGAACAGTGGTAATCAGGGCTTTTTTTTTTTTTCTTACAAAATTTCATATGATGACTTTACTCAGTGTGGGATCTCTTGGTGCTGGAATGGAAGTGTCTATGTCTTTATTAGCTATAGACCTGATCCTTCCTGTATGGGTTCTTCATAACACCCTAGTGTCTTTTCTTCAACCTTTGAACCTTTTTGTGAAAAGATATGAAGTGTCTCAACATTTCAGTAATTTTCAGTTGGTTAACAGGTTTCAAAACTGAAAAATGCTGACAGTAGTATTCAGAAGTTCTGATCTTCAGGATGAATGGATGATTATTAGACTCTTGTGAATCTTAATTTCCTGGTTTGTGAGTCAGAATTTCTCATTTGTGGTGTTGAACAAGCAAGAGTTGTATCTTCCTTTACTGCACTAAGGACCACAGAGATGCTTAACAGCTCTCAGTCCTCAGTGCCTGTCTAGTCTTATATTCTTTGAGGTGGCTGAAGAGAAGCCTGTTAAAATTACTAAGGCAGGTTTCAATCAAGATCAGTGAAATCATGCTTTTTGTTTGTTTGTTCCTTAAGACATCAAATCTTCTACCCTACCTCTCCTTCAAACACCATAAAATACATATTGGTGCAGCAGTACAGAAACCTGTAGATCACATGAAAGGCAAGTTTTATATAAGTCATGCTATTGAAATTCTTTTAAATAAACCTGGGTTCTTGATATAGATGGAGTGTAAGAATGATCTTGTGTTGAATGAGTGGGGTTTTTCCCTCTTAGCTTAGTTTTCCATTAAAAGGGTTTGGTTTGTAATGTAAGTTTCATATTGCAACTATTACTGTGTGTTATAAATTTATTTACAAAATAATTATTTCTGAAGTATTGCATGTAGCTGTAGTTTGAATACTGCTTTTCAAAAATACAACTGAAAAAGAAAAAAGAACTTCAGTCTGTTTTAAGTAACACTGTTATTACTGGTGTTAGGGCCTCAGTGACATGTTAACTGACTTAGGAGATATATTGAGCAAGAAATTCTTCAAAATGGCTTTCAAATGTGCTATATATTTGTAATTATGAAAATATTCCAAGTACATTTTTATTAGTTAAGATGAAATGAGAATGCAGAAAACTTGCAGAGCAGTAAACTGGCAAAGCAGGATTCTCTGTAGGACCTAGGCACAGATAATTGAATACCTTTCATATACTAACCACAGCATTATTATAAAAGGCGACAAAATTAGGTTAGCAGAAAGGTAACAGTTTCCTTTCAGTATGTGTTGCAAGTAGAGCTAGGATAAAGCTTTCATGAGTTGATAAGTTTCATTTGAATTCAAGAGAAAAACCTGCCTATTCTGAAGTAGTAGAGGGGCTTTCTTCTTACCTGGTAAGACACTGTAACTAGATTCATGTCCACCCAAACCTACGAGAGAGTCAAATGCTCCCATAACACCATCATCAATATTAATGAGAGGTATGCTGGGTACTACAGCAGCTGGATCTGGAAACTTCATCCTTGGCTGTCTGGGGGACTTGTGCTCATCTGAGGAGCTCCTTCGCAGTCCCCTGTGGCGCATTCTTCTCCTTGGCCTCCTCAGAAGTGCACTAGTTTCATTTTGAGAAAAATCAATGCACAGAGACACAAGCAGGAAATAATAGGCTAGTGATGTAGCCTTCATGTTTTTGCGTGTCTCAGAAAGTATCCTGGAACGAAAAAAAAAAAGGAAGAAAATTAGATACTGAAGACCCTTTAAGAATTATGTTAGTCGTATCATAGAATCACAAAATGGTTTGAGTTGGAAGGGGCTTCAAAGCTCATCCAGTTCTACCCCCCTTCCATGGGCAAGGACACCTCACACTAGAGCAGGGTGCTCCAAGCCCCGTCCAACCTGGCCTTGAACACTACCAGGGATGGAGCAGCCACAGCTTCTCTGGGCACCCTATGCCAGTGTGTCAGCACCCTCACAGGGAAGAATATGGTGCAGTCTTCAAAAGCAGGTGGATCAATACATGGTGGATCAATACATGGTCAATATAACCAAGCTCCCTGTTGGAAAGATACTGCCTTTGTGAGAGCTCAGGTAAGCCATTTTATTTCAGTGTTTCTCTGCCCTTGCAGGAAATGGCCAAATTCAGATAGGTGCCAGCTTTGTATTTGGGGTTGCATTTGAGGAGGTAGTTTAGATTTGCAGTTTAGTAGTCATTACTGCTTCCAGCAAGGGTGTTCTTAAAAGCTGTAAAGAGTTTCTTCGCTTTCTTGATTGCTAATATTTCTTCCAGTTTGTTGTAACTTCTGAACATGGGAATGACAAAGTAACAGAAAAATGCCCAATACATTTCTGATATGCTGCCCCAAATGCTTTTGGCTTGTCATTTCTGTGCAAGGTATTTTTCACCAGAGATGAAATGAGATGTTGCTTTTGCTTCCATTTCTAGCCATCCTCCTCTTTAACAGAATCTTTTTTGGTTCTGCGGTATAGGAGACCTTTTCAAAGTTTGATCATAATAGCATGATCTGTGACATGCTGTAACCATAACGGGTTCAAACTTAAACAGGGGAAGTTTAAATTTGACATAAGGAAGAAGTTCTTTACTGTGAGGGTGGTGAGACACTGGAATGGGTTGCCCAGGGAAGTTG
The DNA here is from genome assembly GCA_024733675.1 of Psilopsiagon aymara. Taxonomy (NCBI): domain Eukaryota; kingdom Metazoa; phylum Chordata; class Aves; order Psittaciformes; family Psittacidae; genus Psilopsiagon; species Psilopsiagon aymara. The sequence goes on from JANRGW010020756.1 coordinate 10,021, forward strand.
TGAATGCTCCAACCCTGGCGGTGTTGAAGGCCGGGTTGGACAGAGCCTTGGGTGGCATGGTTTGGTGGGAGATGTCCCTGCCCATGGCAGGGGGGGGTTGGAACTGGATGACCTTTCCTGGTCCTTTCCAGCCCTATCTATTCTATGATTCTGTGACATCCCACATTTGCTTTCCTAGTGGAAATCTTTATTAAGAATAGGCATTAAAAAGATTGATCTATAATGGGTTGTGTTCTGCATTTACCTTCTAAGAAATTCATAATTCCTATTTATATGGAGTCTTCCTAATAGTTCTACAGAAAAATTAGGTTTACTGTCACCAATAGGTGGCATTCCAAAACAGAGCAGTCAAGGTTCAGAAACTGTGAATGGAAAACATATCCAGCAGTGGCTATACCTGTGTGGAAGTAAGGTTTTGCATGTCTGGAGTTTTTAATGATTTGTCATAGCTCTGTAGGCAGAGTTCTCTCAAAAAGGAAATGCTCTTTTCCTGTGACCTGTTTTAAGTGAGACAGTGAAGATACTAGTTTTCTTGTGATGCTGAGAATTAGTGAGGAGCCTTGGGACTTGGAGCACTTAGGCTTTGTGTCCAAGACAAGGCTTAGGGTATATCCATGTTGTTTCTCTAAGGAAGTATGGAGGGGGTTAAAAAAATGCTTTTTCTTAACCTTCATCAGTCTGGCTTTATATGTAGGCATTCACTTTGGAGTTAGTCTTAATATAGTTACTTACATTGTCTAAGTACAGGAAATTATTAATTCAGGAACTTGAACTGATTTTGCCTGAATCAGATTTTGTTTAAAACTTTGTGCATCATGATATTTTCTGATTTATGTAATAGGTCAAGTTTTTGGCCCAAGTTGCCTAAATTTGCTTTAACATAAGGTATGTGATGGCATCTTATTCATGCTTTGCACAGCATAACTCTTGGGTTTGTTTTGGTTTGGTTTGTTTATTCTCATGTTTTAAAATGGGAGTTGGCAGTAATAAACTTAAAACAGTATTTTTTTTTTCTAATATTATAAGGTTTGTTCTCAACTATTTTAATTTTAAAATAGTATAGCAAATATTAATTTGTAGAAATTTGTTAAGCTAAGCTAATGGTTTGATTTCCGTATAAAGGCAATTTGAGCAGCAAGTCCACGTAACATCTCATGTAGTAGCAGGGTTCTTAAATTAATCCCTATTTTAGTTTACTGCTTTCTACCCATTAGAAATTGGTTATAACGAAGTGCTGTATAGACTTCAGGTTGCCCATACATTTATTTACAGAAATTAATGTCAGTTAATATATTGGATAGATGCCAAAGCTTTTACTCTGCATTAATGATGTGTGTCCTTTTTCAGAAAGTACTCATTTCTTAGTACCTCAGCTTGCAGGACCAGTGATCTAATGTTTTTGGTTTCTAACTTACTTGTGTCGTAATAACTGGCTATAAAATTGCACAGTAAACTTCTGTTCTGCAAGGTTGAGTTAAACACAGAGAGAGCCCTGAGGGGAAACTGAATATACAAAGAAGAGTTTTGCACATGTGTATTCATTCTGTTGAGCTAGTGACATCTTAATTATGGTCGCATTTTTATAATATGCTTTATAATAGCACCATAGCTATGTAGTTACAGTGCTGCTACATTGTATTTGGGCTTTTCTAACATTTAACCATTTCTTCCTGCGGCCATGACATAATATTATGTATAATAATGTATAATGGCAGGACTGAAATACTTTTCTGTTCTCTATGTATGTAGTTTTAAAAGTCAGGAATAATGTAATTTACAGTACAAACAATGTCTCGGGGTTTTGCTGTTAACTTCAGTATAGAGTGAAACTACAGTAAATCAAATTGTTTTTAAAGTGAAACTTGCTTTCATAAAATACTTTATAATTACAAATAAAAAAGACAGCAGACATCCCCTGAATAGTATCTCTTCATAAACTAATCCTGTCCATATATGTGAGTTTATATGCTGTATTTTCACACCAAGTTAGCTCTTCAGTACTGAAAGCTTAATAGTGCTGCTTTGAACCAAGTGGTGTTCTTTGCATGCAAAATTCTGAGCTATGTTTTTAAGTTTCTTTCCTTATTTAAGAAGTGCTGTCTCACATTTTAAGGCCAAAATTGTGAATGTTGTACAAGAAAAAAAGTCTTAAATGCACTGGGCCTTTAATGCCCACAACTGGTGTCCTCAGCTTATCTATTAGGAAGTTATAATTAGTATAGTGCCAGCCAACTTTTAATTTGGGGAAAATTCAACTTATTCATCTTCTACAACTTTTGTAACAAATTATTATGTATAAAAATAAATTCTTGATAGTTCATATAATGAAATATTATATCTTTGTATTGCCAGATACCCTCAACATGGCTGTATTGCTATACCTTTTTTAGTTTTACCCATAAATGTGTAGATCATGCATGAATGTGAAAGCATCTGTATTACCTTTACTTTTATCATGTAATTTGTTCAGTAGTTTGTAGCTTTCAAAATGTTTATCTTCAGTGTCTGCCATTTTGCCATTATATTAATGGAAATAGTTAATTTTTCTAGTGACTCTTTAGGAAAACCAGAGTATCAGAATTTATTCAACAAACTATCTTTATGCAGTCTAAATTCAAACATGTTTCTAAGATGTCAAGGTTATTTCTCATGATACACAAGGGGTTAAAGTGATTTACCAAGATTTTTCACATACTTTTCTTTAAATTTGTTGCATGGAAATGAGTTACATTTAGCCATACCAACAAAACTAATTGCACTTTCAGTTAGTTAAAGCTTGAAGTGCATGGCAAACAATCATACTAAACAAAAAGCAGCTCAGCTGGTATTGCGTATTTTGTCTAGAAAAGCATTTCTGCTCAGTATTGCTAAATATAGCCAATATTATTTCATACATAATTGCAAAGTTAACATATAGTTTAAGCCATTCAGCACCATCCTTTAAGCAGTAATTTAAAATTTAAAGCATTTTACCTTGTAATCTAACCTAACAGCAGATTCTGCTTGGTGTCATTCAGTCTCCAGTTGCAAATGAAACAAAATCACAGTGATATCTTTAAAATAAACAGAGAAACAGTAGGATTTGTTGAAACCTGTTAGCTGATTCCTTAGTTAAGTCTGAAATAGCTTCTTTCCCTGGGGACAAAGCGCTGTTCTGTTCTGTGTGCAGAGCATCAGCTAGTACTGTTACTCGGAGAACTAAAAAGCTCACTTAAGGAAAATGAAAAGCAGCACAACATGTTCGGGTCCGTAGGCTGACAGGGCACAGCTGGAAATTCCCCTTCGGTTGCATAAAGAACAGGAAAACGGAGAGTTTTCAAAAGACACAAAACCTGTGTATTTTATTCCATTATGGTTTATGTATTTAAAAATTTAGTTTCCAGGTAGCATGGTTTTAGTGTAGATTTATTATTTTACAGAGATACTACATTTTGGCAAGCCTAACGATTAACACAGGCAGCATTTATTAAAATTAGAGCTTTTTTCTTCAATTAATATTTTCTTAATCTACATCTCTCCTTATGGCCTATAATCTATAAGCAGCAAACTTTTTTGGTGAAGTTTTTAGCATGGAAAATTTTTCTTTTGTCTGTTTACAGGAATGATTTCACCCCAAGTTACAGCTTAGGTATGGAAAATAATATGCCTGAAGCATTTTCCCTTCATTTTTTGTAAGGCTAATTGCATCCTGAAACATGATCCTGAAGCACAGCTATGCCGAACCTGCAGTGAAGCCAGTAATCCAAATTGAGAAACGGGAGGGGTAAGGGAGAGGATAATGGTACGTTACCACAAGTCCTTTGTATGCCAGCAGAGCCTTCTTCTTCATCCCAGATAGACCTTCTTCAGGGTGTCAGTGTTTGATGAGATGCTGAGTCTACTAAGCCTAGAAATGACAAATTTACCTGGTGAATGGAGTCGACTGAGTTCTTCTGACATTAAAAATTTGTTTTGTGCTTGAATTCATACTCTGAGGAGTGTTCAGACAGATAGTCACAGAATGGTAAAACCATTGAGTTAACCATAATTGTTAGCCAGCATGTGGTGGAAAGATACTGGGAAAACACATTGTCTCTTGAAATAGTAATTCAGTTTCTACTGTGCTTTGCTTTGCAAAGTCAAAAGAAGAAATATTAAACTTCTGTAGTTTATCAGGAGCTGTTTGAAAAGAATGGAGTTGATTATACACAAAAAATTGAACTGGCATCTGAAATGAGATAGCACAGTTTAGTACCTGTGCTTGAAAGTATTGGTTTATAAAGGGGAGCCCAACAATAAGACAATTCTTCTAGTGTAACTGGAAAAAGAACAGCAAAAACATCTTCTTATATTTTTGCATATTTTTGTGAGGTAAAAGGACATATGTATTTAAATTATGGTGTATTAGAGACAGAAATGACAGCCTTAACTTCGTTATATATTTAAATGTGACTCCTTGCACTTCTAATTGCTGTCTCAGGGCCATCTTCTGATAGTGTTCTGGTAGAGATCTACAGACAGCCTGCCTAGCTGGGACACAAGATTGCCTGGTAGCAGACCAGTAAAGTGGATCTGGCCACTCTTTGGTCATGTGAATCTCTGGTTTAAAGCATCTGCTTTGAATGTAACACCTCTGATAGCTGAATTCTAGCAAATCCTTAAAGCTGGGCTTTAAAGTTAGATCATGTTTTGAAAGGTCACTATCTCCCAGCGGCTTTCCAGAACTGAGAGGGACACCACCTCGTCTCATCTGCTAGATCGCAAATTGAAAAACCTGCATGCTTAAGAAGACATTAGGATCTCTGGAGGTGTTACTTAAGTCAGTATATAGACTTCTCTAAAACAGATACTTTAGCATGAGCAATGAAGCATGAAGGCTTTCTAATAGTAAGGATCTGAGATGATCTATTTGTCTGTTAATATGTATTCCATAGTCAGGGTTTCATTCAGAAGGTAATTGCTGGTGAGCAAACACTTTCTCTGATGCCATTACTGCTTTTGATATGTGAGTAGAAAGTCCTGGAGGCATTATAGTTCTGGTGGTACCCATGTTTAGCCTTCCTTATGGTTACCTTTAAATCTCCGTTTTCCTTTAACACGTGTGCCAAAATGTACTTTCTCCTACATATGTCTGGTGCCATATCTGGTGTATCTGTTACACATGCTGAAGTTGAAATAGCCAAACAAAAGGCTGTTGTGTTAAACAAATAATCTGGGTTGTTTTTCTCCTTTATCCCTCTAGTTATCTGGCATAAGAGTGTGTCTTTGTGATCATAGTGGTATCTGCCATTAGTATGAAACAATGCCTGGGATGCCATCGCTTATCTTTTTCTCAGCTTCTGTTAAGGAAGAAATAAAGACAGCCTGAGGGATCTGCAAAGACATAGCTCCCTCTTTGTGAAAATGGCATTTACACTTTCCTACACAGTGAACAACAATGTTTGAAAATTGTAGGAGCTGGTAAAGAAAAGTGTCCCATGGTTACCTGGTAGGGTTTGGGGTTTTTTTTATTTGTAAAAGTAGTTATCTGAAAATGGGCATCATCTGCTGTGTTCCAAAAGGATTTAAATGTATGTAAAATTAATAATTAAATACTGGTTTAATACCGTTATTTACATTCAAATCTACCTTGTAAACTTGCCTAAGAAAAAATGGTGTATATTCTACTAAAATCTCAGACTAGGATGGCCTTGCAAATGATTTTAGACATACGCAGTTCAGGTAGTTTCTGTGTGGGTAAAATACGTTACAGTATCCTCAGGGATCTCATATTTACTGTCTTTATGTGAATAATTCTGTCTGAGCAGACCAAGTAGCCAGTATCTGCTTTGCCTGTGAGTACGGTTATGCTGATCTAGCCCATAAGCATGGCCAGTCATTTGAATGAGGTGTGCAACATGAATATCTGGTAGGATGCCTTAGTGTGGAATGGTCTCCTTTGAGTGACTAATAATTAAAATAATTTTCTATTATCTTAAAATAGAAAATATCTATCTTATAACACATATAATATATATATAATATAAAATATATTATATATATTATAATATATCTTATGGCAAACTGTCACCAGAGCACTGTGGCTTAGTGTCTTGAGCAAGAGGCATAGGATATGTGAAATGAATGTGGAAGCCTGGAGCCTCTAGCATGGGTTCTTCAAGAAATACAGGCTGACCTCTTTTCCTTATAGCTTGTTATTTGTAGAGGGGCAAGACTGTCCCTCTTTCTTTGCTGAAATTATCCAGTGGAAAATTATTCAAGGAAGTCTTCTTCAGTGAAAAACAGGGATGAGATTTTAGGTTGGCATCAGGCTTGCTTATAGTGGTTACAACAGATTTTTGTAACATCTCTAATGGTATCTATTAGATGACAGCCATTAGTGGAAATAATCTTTTAAGCAATTTGATACAGTTAAAATAACACTGTTTTCTATTTCTTCTTCAAAGACTTATCTAAGTCTCACTTCTGTGAACATAAAAGATACCATGAATTAAGGCAGCAGTACTCCTGGACCCTTATACTGGTATGAAGTATTTTTTGAGATTTTAGGTATTTCTGATCATTGTAATTGGTTCACTGTTTCTGCCTGAGTTTTCTGATCCATTGCCACATTCAATAGAAATGAAATAAAGAATTAGAATCTTTCTAAAAAACTCTACTAGGGAAGTATGTAAGAGCAAGTGTGCTTTTTAAGCTATCTGTGTCATATGACTATCTCTTATCTCCATATTATGCAGCAGCCTACTTATGGCAATAGGAAGCAACAGCAGGATATTTCTTTCTGCTGTCCCAGCAGAACTTGTCCACCTTGGTGGGTTGTGTAACTATAGCCTTTGGTACCAAAAATTTGGATTCTTTAATTATCAGCATTCTTGGCATGCATTTGAAGCAGGAACTTTAGCTGGTGTATATATTCAACAGATTCCCACACAGATTTAGGTTTGGAACTGCATAACAGGTAACATATTGCTCTCCTCTGCATCTGTATGTTTGCAGTCATTTCTTCATAACAGATAAAATGGGTCTACTTACGATGTCAACTCATACACTATGAAGGAATATATTTATGAACTGGAAAATAACATTTTGTGATCTTACAGAATTAATTCCAAAGTGTGAGTTGCAAAAGGAATAATTTTCACCACTGCTTTTTCTTATTCCTCTAAGCATAGCTTTCTACATTGCTTCTCTACAACATCAGATTTTAATTTCTCTGCATTTCCTGAGAGCACTAGTAACCTCTTTTCCTTTCACAGCAGGCAGAAGTTTTAGTCAGTGTACAGTAGTACTTTTGTTGTTACTCTTTTTATCAATATGGTGGGAGGAAAAGCTTCATATCAAATATGGTGGGAGGAAAAGCTTATGTTCACTATTGTGGCTCTGTTCTAAACCTCAGGTAGCCTAAACTTAATGCATAAGTTAATATGATAGTTTGCAAGGTTGAAAATGGCTTATAGAATTTTGAATTATGCCTGAAAGGCTACTTAATACATGGAATATGCTGAAACAGAGGAGGAACAACATCTGTTTCTTAATAATCTTGAAAATACCTGAAGTGTAATACTTTAGTCATCAAAGAAAGTGAGCAGGCTGGATGAATATAGAACAACACCCTAATAAAATAAAAATTCTTCAGCAAACTTAAAATAAGTACCTAGGATTAGTTTGTTTACGAGTGTTAATTTGAGAGATGATATAGGAGTATAGAAACAAGAGCTGAAGTAACTTTTTCTGATCACAGCTTATAGAGACCATGAAACCTCAGTTCTACATCATACCTTTTTAAAGTGTAAACTTATCTGCATAATGGGCAAATAAAATACATGAAGAGGAATAGTCTTCACAGAGTGAATTGAATGCTAGGTATAACCCAGCTTATCAGAGTAGACAAAAGAATGCATTTTAGACAGCCACTGATAACTTACAGGATTGCTTAAATTACCTTCTTAACTTACTGTCTGAGTGTACTCAGGACGTCATGTAGCTCGTCTAGTCCAACCTGATGCTCAAGACAGGGTAAAGATAAAACTCAGAACAGGTTTTTGTTCAGTTGATTTTGGAAGGTATTAAGGGCAGAGTTTACACAACTTTTCTTGGCTGCCAGTTCCCATGCTCAGCTGCCACTGAGAATTCTTTTGGTTTTTATCTCTTGTTTCTGAGGATGCACCTCCATAAAGAGCTGTGCTTTGTGTTCTCCTCAATATTGCAAAGCTATTCTTTGAATTTTCCTAGGCTATCTTTTCTCCCGGCAGAACCAGTCTCTTCTTTCTGCTAATAGTGAGCAAGCCTTAAGGAATTTGAAGATAGGCTTTAAAAGATTCAGATAGGCTTTAAAAATAACATGCCGCCTCAAATGGATGTATATAATTTTTCTCTTATTTCATGTATTCTAAACAAGATTAGAGAAAAGGCAATGTGTTTTCATGCCTACTTTGCTGGTTCTTTGGTTCTCTTGGCTCAGCTGATCAGTATCACTCTAAGTAGAACTTAGAGTCAGAATTCTTTGTTGGGCTGACTCATAGCTAGTGATGAGTTGACAAGTTATGATGGTTCAGACAGTATATACAGCAGCCATGCAGTACAACTTTTGGAGATATCTTGCTGTGATTCAGAGCAAAACAGGAAGTATTGTCTAAGAAAGATGGAAATTGTGTAAGTGGACAGCATCAGAGTAATTTTAATTTTGAAGCAACTTGTAACTGTTTCAGTAATTTCCATAAAACAGCCCCAAATGATAGGCCTGTGGTGTTAAAGGTTCTGAGCACTTGAGCTTTTGTGGAGCTTACGCATATGGAGTACATTCATAGAGTTTTAATTTTGTTAACATTAATTCTACCCCTCTCTTCCCCCCCCAAAAAAAGAAAAAAATCTGGATGTCTTCTCCAGAACATTAAAAAGAAACCCTTTTATTTGTAACATGTGTCTCAGTTTAATTTTTTATTTTGAAGTTATTTCAGAATCGTCTGAGAATATTTAATGTTTGTCTGTATTTAGGTAATGATCTTATGCTACATGTTGATATTATCTTGTTGACCAGTTTTAAAGGAACATGATGTTCCTTGAAAGACATCAAGCTGGGGAATGTTCTGCTTTCTGCAATTATAAATTGATTGCAAGAAATATCATGTACAAGTGTTGGAAAGTTCACATCTTCTGCATTACCGTGTATATCTGTTACTGGACGAAAGTGAAGTATTTTTCTCACAAAAACCACAGAGTCTGAGCTGTCTTTCTTTGCTCGTTATGTCATATGATAGGCACGTATAATTTCAGTCACCAATTCACATCCTTATTTTGTTAGAATGCTTTTCTGCTTTGTAGTTCTTTTACAGGCATCTTTTTTATTTGTCTTCCAGAGAGCAGCACCTTTACTGAAGGCATCATTTAGTTGCCTGTTCGTCATATCCCAAGCTTCTGATCATTTTTCATCAAAACATAATGAAGGTGCCAGTCATCATAGATACCTGCAGTAGACCCAGTGGGGTTTTATCTTATAGGACATGCCTTCCAAGGTATCCTGATAAGGCAGGTGACACTGGCCACTTGAATCTTAGGAAATATCTTTACCATCCCTGGCTAAGCCTTAGGTGAAGCACCTCCAAAGTTCCATGACTGACTTAGTACTGTTGTCTCCATTGCTGATCTTTAAACAGGGCTTGCAAATGAAAATACCAGCTCAGTGTCAGCTGAAGCAGCATATACAACTTTAGCAATTATTTGGAAAAGAGCAGGAAACAAAACTGAAAACGTCATTATGGCACGTGTAGGCACTTGAATCTAGTATGGTACATATGCCATGCTTCATCTCTAGGTCCTCCACCTTCGTACAGCGTGAAGATTTCAGGATACCCAGTCCACCCATTCTGGTAGTTTTTCAGAATGCCAGAGAGAGCACCCCAAGTCTTTATTGCAGAAGGTACTCAGGTGCACGTGTGAGCAGAGCATAAACACATAGATTCTTTTCCAGGCTATATGATTGAGTGCAGGGCTGCATACTAGGGTGCCCCTGAGCAGCTCTGATCACAGTATTTGCTTTACCTCATATTCCTTTTCCACACATGAGCAGTAGCCACATGCATGCATACCTTAGCATATATTTTATCAATTTCATTATCTGGGAGCGGGGGGGGGAGGAAATCACAACCCCCTGTACATAATCACCTGTTACCACATCTTACCTGGTACCATTCTGTAGCTTTGCATGTTCCACAGTCATCCTTATTTTTAATAGCTTTCATGTTAATACGGATTTCTTGATGCTCTATGTTTTACTAGGTTATTTATGGAAGGGCTGTGTTGAACTTACATTAGTTATTCCTAAGCCACTGTTGGAAATACTGTTTCTGTGAGTCAGGAAACACATCCATATTCAGGAATTTAAAGCTTTTTCCATTTTGCTGAGGAATTTGAAAGGAAAGAGACAGTACTGAAAATTACAGCAGCATTTTTTAACCTTCAAATAAAATAAAGGAATGTCATGACATTTTTTAATTGCTTTACTCTTAGTTGTCCTGGTGAATCTTTGCAGTTGTTGGCTGGTTTTGATCAGGGACAAAGATGGAATCCTAAATTTGAAAATATTGATGTGTTGGGTTTGTTGGGGTTTTTTAAACATAACACACAAGTTTATAGTTGGAAAAAAACAGGAAAAGGGAGAAATTTATAACTGTTAAAGTCAGTGCAAAACATGAGATGGGGAATTTGGGATTGGCAGTACACTATTTCTAAAACCTTTAGCAGTTACTGCATTCTTTTTTGTGATCAGTGGTCACCTATATCATTAAGGGAAAAAAAACTAAGGAGAAAGAAAAATTGTTGCTGGGAAACCTTAACAGATTAAAACCAGATTTTCCTCATATATTTAAGAATACTAACAATTGCAAAAAGCTTTGAGTACTTCTTTAGGTGGGAATAAACCTAAATTTGCATAACTGCAAATTCCCAGTTCTTCATTGAAGAGAACAGAGTATACGAAGTATCAATATTCATTCTTACTAACTTTCTCAAATGCTAATTATTACCACAACTCAGTGCCTCTTGGTTATGTTTCCATTCAGTCATACCACACTGTTCTTAGTTTGAGATATGTTTCTCTCACTTTATATCAAAAATGCCAGTTGAACAGAAAGATGGAATTTGTAAGCCCTTTCCTCAGGAGCTACCTCAGATCTGAGGCCGGTATGTGTCACGTACTGCCTGTATGTGCATCAGTGAAGAAATTTAGTAGATTTTTTTATTATTTCACCGTCAATAGCCTGTTCTCTGTGGTGTTGAAAAGCCAGCAGTTCACCTAACACAAGTTTGTAAACCCTGGCTGTTGTAAGCGAACCTGTACAATTTTCAGTGTCCTTCTGTCTTGCCTCTCCAATAGTATCACTTCCTTTTCAGGTTCAAATGTTGGTACTTCCCTGTACGTCAGGCAATTATATTTCAGTTATTTGCTGATTTGTATGTTCCCAAAATAAGTCATCTTAGCAACTGAGTATTTTGACGGTGTGTCTAAAACAGCACAATGAGCTTGGTGTGGGGTTTGGTTTTTTGCATGTGCCAGTATTAAGTATTGTTAGTCATCAAAACAATTTTGAGGTTTCTAGCATTTTTCTGAAATAGTAGTATTTTGCAGTATAAATACAAAAGATGGAGTAATTTCATTTGGTCTAGTCCTTGCCATAGTTCACATAATATTATCTCTTATTTCTGCTGTACCCAAGCTTTGTATAAACTGAAGACTATTCATCAAAATATTTTTGCATTCCTTTTAGTTTGTAGTTTTGGATCTTAATTTCAGCAAGTGTACATTTAATTATGGGAGTATCATTCTATATCAAAGACATTGCTCTAATATTTTCAGACACAGGTACTCTGTTCTGGGAAACCCCATCACGTTACTAGTATCAGTGTGATAAATTTAAAGTTATCTTTTCAGTTCTTGTTGCTCAGAAATGTCCCCCTAACAGATTTTCACAGTTTCTTTCTTTCCTAAAGATCTTTTTCTCATGTAAACTATGAAACATTCAGAATGGTTCAAAACAGGGTTTTGGAGGTCATGGCAACCCCAACAGTTGCATTTTCTTTCAATAGGCACACACATCATACCCAGAGCAAAGAAACTGTTTAAATAAAGATTGGACTAAAATGAACATGTAGAAAGTCTGTATTTTAAATGTAGAAAATTAGGATTAGTTTATTTGCGTGTAAATAATAAAAATAGTGTTTGCAATTAAAAATTAGACTGTACCATTATTGTAATGGCCTTTCCCTATTTGTTTGCCCTTTTAAAAGCAATGATGTGTTTTCTATTTGCTTGGCCAAGCTTGGTTGCACTTGCCATTTGTAGACAAAATGGCAAAAGAGTGTGAACACTCTGTACTTCTCTAAAAAGTGAATGCAATTTTTCTGAACTTCTTCTGCCAGCTTCAATTGTATCAGACATTAAAGAAGAAAATCAGTCTTACAGATAGAACTGTCTGCTAGACACTGTTGGGTTCCTGTGGCTTGCTTCATGTATCAATTCTGTTTGTTGCTGAGATATTTTCACATTGATTTTAATATTAAGTAGAAATTAGTAACAGGATGCCTCTGCTCTGAAAGGCTGTCTCAGGAAGGAGGTGTAAACTGAGGACACAAATATTTTGAAGCTTTTTAGTCAAAAAGAAGGATTTCTTGGCAGCTTATACAGGAAGAAAATTTAAGGGAAAAAAGAAAAAAAAACCAAAGAAGTTTGTAGTTTCTTTTTATATCTAAAAATTAGTTGTCTTTGCCTATTGATTCATGTTTTCCCCATTAAAGACCGTGGCACCTAATGGTTTGTTTGGGTGACTTAGCGGATAATAGCAAGGAATTCCTTGTATAGCAATTCTGCAGTGCTGTCTCCAGATTGTTATCCCACTACTGGTTCTATGGTTATGCTGTTGATCATATTGTGAGAACTAACACGGGATTTTCATGCATTGTGCCTTCTGCTCAACACATAGCAGAGCCACACAGGCCATTCTGCTGGTGGAAATGAGGGGACAGTACCTAGCTGGTGGAAAGCAGGGAGGATGGCAAGAGCTTAACCTCTCCTTGGGCATTTGCTTTATGCAACCAAACTTTAAAATAATTTGTTTCCAAAATGATATAACCTGAGAGATAACTATTTGTTCTGCCAGTAACTGACTGGAAGAAGCTACAGCTTTTTACCCTAAACAAGAAGTAAGATACCATTTCCCAGTGAGTTGAAGGGAATTTGGTTTGAATCGTGCTATATGCTTTTAAATAACTTTTAATGACTCTGCAGTTTTATTTATTATATTTACCTTCACTTCTTTCTTAAAATGATGTGTACTCAATACAGAACTGTGCCTTTCAGTCTGTCATCATCCCAGGCCTGGAGGACCAGATGACCTGCAGTGGTGTGCATTTAGGTCATGTTTAAGGGTCCCATTGACATAGGGCCAACCAGTTAGTTCCTTTGATGGATAAATTATCTTTTGCTTTTTCAAAGACTGTTAAATTTTATAAAAGTCTTTGAGGTTCATTGACTTGAAGTTTTGCTTCAAGTGCTTTTTATAGATATAACTTTTGTAATTTTAATCTGACACTGTTGTCCGTGTGTCATGGATATGAGAGCAAGAGAGTTTTTGAAAGTCTGCAAAATCTGCCTCATTATAATATACCACATGTGAAACAAAGATACATCACTGTATTTACTGGGGTGAAGTGAGATTTTACTCCATAACCTACAGGTTTAAATTAGAAGTACTTCTTGTTTATGTTTGTGCAGTTACTGTTAAGTAAAACTAATGAGTGCGGAAGGAAGCAGTTAATGGATAGTCTATATGTGGAGAGACCTTTATTTCTGCTGGAAAAGTGGAATGTCAAAATACGTCAAAATTTAAAGAGGACAGTTCAGTGATATTTTTTAGTGAAATAATTGATCTTTCTGGTACCCCTTTGTTTATGTGTACTTTGACCTGGCAAAGTTTGGTTTCTTTAATTAAATATGTATAGATGCAAACTCAGATATCTATATCATTTCACATTTCAGCAGTGCTTTGGGATGAAAACAAAAATCATTTCATAGTTCCTTCTGGGAATATTTGTTGTATGTGCTTCAGTGATACCAGATTGAGTTTACAGCATCATGGCTGTGCATGTCACTGCAGAGTGTGTTGAAGGGTCCATATTCGCTTTAACTGGCTAAATGAAAGTTCAGTAGCTACAGCACATGCTGTTTCAACTTATGCCAGCTACTTAGATAAGGCAGGCACCAAAGAAGGATCAGTGCCACTTGTGGCATTGCTGTTTCTGGTACTTAAACTACCTGTACTAAGTGTCTTAATTCACAGGTATCTGTTAATCAGCCATACTGCTGTTCAGGCAAATATTTTGAGAAAGAAAGGGAAGGAAAGGAAAGGGGAAGGGAAAGGAAAAACATATTATTGATGCATTGTCTTGTCAGCTGGTTTTCATCTAAGAATTCTAACACCCAGTCAGTTAAAGAGAGCAGCTGTCTAATCTAGTGCTTGAGCATCTGTAAGCCCAACTGCAGTGAATACAACAAAAAGACATGTAAAAAATGGATGATCAGAAATGGTTCCGTAAAAGGATGTGTTGGTACATGTCATATTCCTGCAGGAGTTTCAGTGAAAGGCGTGTGAAGTAATGCTGTAATCTTTTGTTGAGAAAGAAAGTACTAGGGTGTAGAAAGCGGAATGACAAGAATTTGAGATGATATGGGCCATACTTGGGGACATAATATATGTATGCATAATATTTGTTTATAGTAACATTTGTTCATTATCTCAGTGGCAGTTTGGAGTATATTCAAAAAAGTTTGCAGCAGCTCTGAGTGTGCTTGATTCCTCCGTATGAGTTGCTCATTTTCTGCTTTAAAACATTTTCCTACTTCTGTACAGTTTTATTCATAACCCATTTGCAGTCACATCAGTTGCAAGGCAACTCCTGTGGTTTTAACTGCTTCAATTGTCCTTTTTGCTTTTATGAGTGTATTTTTAAAACATTGAATTCACAAAAGCCAGCTCAAAGTTTTGCCATAAAAGAAGCCAGCAACTTGCAATGGAGTATGAGTTATTTTTCAATTAACAAGTATTAAAAAGCTTTGATTAAAGCAAACCATATTTTAGCGCAAAAAGTCATCAGCTGAGCAGCTCTTTGATCAGTGTTATAATTTAAAATCCTAAGGTGATTTTTTGTAACCATACCCTCAGAGCTTGGTAGTTGCTGAGGGTCCGGGCTGTTGGATTTTGATTTTTCTTATTTTTTTGTTACTGTAAAATGTAGATTTTTCCAGGCACTGTGTCCTACAAAGAGCTGTTAACCCAAGTTCAGTGTTTAGTATTTTTTTAAATAATTCTAAACCATCTAGAATCTTGAAAAGGTTTCTTTATTTTTTTTATTCATAATTTAGTGAGGGAAAGACTGAGCAAAGCTACCTCTGCCTGGTGGTTAGAGCAGCAGCTCTCAGCCCAGAGAAAACCTGGTTTTCTCATTAAATTAAATAAATAACATGTTTTTTCTGTCTGTCTTCTGGGCTGTAAAATGTAATACTTGTCATTAACATCTATACTTTGTTCTTGTGGGATGAAATACAGTTCATACATGGAGTGATTATTCACCTACATCAAAGCTGGTGCTTTTACCGCTATTTTAATGAATCCATCTGCAGTAGTGCTCCAGCGTGTTCCCAGCGATAATGCACCGTAAGCCTGTTCCCAGAGTACAGCTCTACCAGATATTAGAGGAAGTTCAGCATTTGTTTTGTTCTGCAAGCATGTGTGAACTTAAATTTACAGTAATCGCAATAGACAAATGGGAGGAATCATAAAAATGTCAACTATTGTCACCAAATTATATCTGTGTAACAAAATGAAGATTATATTGTATCCAGCACTGAATTTTTACCATTAGCTTAAAGGAAGTTAGCATAAGTAGCAGTAGTGGTGAAAATAAAAAATACCATTACTTCATCTGTGTGACTGACTCTCTAGAAAAGGGGGTTTTTTCCCTCCTACATGCTACCATGCTGGTTAGTAAAGGAGCTGAAAAGATAGAAGGACAATTTGTATGTGATGTTTATACCATATTTTTGAGCAAGCATTGATATCTAATTCTTTATTGGCTACTTTTTCTGTATTTTGTGGCCTTTACTTGTATTACGCTGTGTGCTGTACACAGGAAAATGAACTGATTTTGTTAGAAGCGTTTGCTGGTTTTGTTTCAGAGAGCTGGGAAGTTTTATTAAATACATTCACAGTGAGTACTCTGCTAATTAGATGTTATGACATCTTTGTCTCACAGAAATAAGCAGGGAAGATCCTATGAGTTAATCAGGATTGAGTTGTTAGTAATTCTGAATTCATAGGGCAACAGAATATGTAAGAAGTAAGAAATATGATTTTGGAGTTAAAAGAGCTGTAGATCTATCATTTGAATTATTTTTAAGAGACATAAATATGTATTTAGTCTAGACAGTGCTACTTTTGCACTGGCAGGAGCAACTTCAAGTAAATGCTAATACAAGAGCTGATTCCAAAACATGGAGGGGAAAAAATAGAAAATGCCAAAGATGAAAAATATGCTGGAGGCCTCAAATGTTAGCACCCGGTGTATTTTGGAAGAGTCATCCAGAGGTCTTTCTACAGGGGAAAAAAACATTGAAGTAATACAGAACAACTTTTTAAATAACATTGTAGTGCTTGCCTTTCTTCTCAAATTTTTCCTGTGTAACAATCAGATTATTGTGTATACCTTATAGTTCCTACTGTGAGACTCAGCTTGGAGTTAGAAATGTGGCTTGTCTTTGAAGTGCTACATACTCAGCTTCTTATACAAGCTGGGGATAACTGCATGCTTAAATTCTGGGAATCCAGGATCTTCCTTTTGTTTGTTGCTTTAATTTCCTTTTCTTGAACTCCTTATTTTTGTCCTTTCTCCTTTCCCTCCTTCTTGTTATTGTTCCTTCTCTCCTTTTTCTCCATGTCCATACAATGAAGTCAAATATTGGGGTTTTGATGCTTCTCATGTGACTTTTTGTTGTCTTGTTAATACGCCTCAGATAATTAGAGATTCATTAATTGCTGCTTGGATTAGAATGCTGAAAATGTCTGCACTGTTGTTTAGATTGAAATGGCATGACAAAATCTTTTAAAATATTGCTATTTGTGTGGAAACTTGAAACGTTGAGTACCCAGTTAGACTATGGCATTAATTAATAATCAATCGTATGCTTATGTGATTAGCGGTTCTTCTGTGTAGGCCAACAGGACAAAGCCAAAGGGCATGACCCTTTCACTGAGCTGCTAATAGTATAGAAACCCTGATATCAGTTCTACCTTTCTAAAGTGATTTTACTAATAACCCAGCTGAGTGTGGACTCGCTGAGCATGCAGTTTTGAATCAGGGCAGTGTATTGCTGTATGCCACACAGTGCTAGCACTTTTGCAAAGCACACTGAATTCCAACAGTCCTGAAGTCATTCCGCAATCTGGATCCATGATCGCTCCATCTAGAGACGCCGGTAGCTCAGGCCAGACAGTGGCATTTTGCCATTGGTTTGTGTGGAAGACAGTCAATAGCTGTGGGAAGAGTTTGCAGAGGAATTTGGGATGAGTGCCAGTGGACAGAGGACTTGAAGGCTTCTTGTGCTTCCTCACATCCAGCAGTGTAAAAGCATGTTCTGGCAAAGGCTGGTACTCCAGTATCCACACTGCTAACATGCATTATTCTACAGTTTTATGTTGTTGAGTTAGAACTAATCTTGTTAGTATGGGAAAAGGAGAGCCTTAAACATAGTCTGGGTTTATAGGCCTGCATGTTTGTGTCGCTTTGCTTCCTTAGAACTTTAAAAGCACAAGAGAATTAAACTGACTGAGAAACTGAAGAAATAGAAAGAGAAGCAGTAGTATTAGCTGATTTTCTTTCAGCTGGGTTTCTACAAGGACAGGATTTGTTACCAGGTTGTCTGAATTGTTTCTGCACTGCCAGGTATTTAAATTCAAATGAAAAAATGCCTCAGGGTTGTGTTGAAAGTGAATTAATTACACTGGCAGCTAGCATTAGTATTACTATTACTTCTTTGTGTTGTAGCACTACCTATCAATAAAGCAGATATTTATATGTGCATCACAGCACATTCTTAGTGATTGCAACTTTGGCATTTAAAAACCAAATAAGGTGGGGCACAAGAATATGTTTTTGCCTGGCAGCTGCATACAG
The DNA here is from genome assembly GCA_024733675.1 of Psilopsiagon aymara. Classification (NCBI taxonomy): domain Eukaryota; kingdom Metazoa; phylum Chordata; class Aves; order Psittaciformes; family Psittacidae; genus Psilopsiagon; species Psilopsiagon aymara. The sequence goes on from JANRGW010020756.1 coordinate 28,219, forward strand.
TTTCTCCTAGAGAGTGCACTAAAGAATTCTCATCACTGCCCTGAATTCTTTTGTACTTGGCAGTATACATATATTTGAGTCAAAATCATCCTTGTTCTGCAAGATTTAGTCTAACGTATATTAGAGAGCTGCAGACTCAATAGTGTTACAGTACAAGTGTTTTGGGGGATTATTTTCCATTTCATTGTTTGGGGGTTTGCTGCTTTGTTATTGCAGCCATTTAGTAGATGAAAGTTTGAGGTCAGTTGACTGTTTTTGTGAGCCTGTTGTTTATCAGTGCATTGACAACTTTGCGCCCTTACACATACAGTAAATTGTTACATGCTTTTGTGTACCATAAATCTCTACTTGTAGGTGCTTGGGTCTTCTCAAGAATGTTTCCTCTGTCACTCTTGTTTATGCTAAGAATGTGTGTGATGAACTGAAATGTCATGCTTTTGACAACCAGATCTAAACGGGTTCAGACTTAAACAGGGGAAGTTTAGATTGGATATGAGGAAGAAATTCTTTACTGTAAGGGTGCTGAGGCACTGGAATGGGT
>JANRGW010020758.1:0-30031 GCA_024733675.1 Psilopsiagon aymara
CGCCTTAACTCCCCTTGTTATGCTCATTCCGTACCCTTTTCTCATACATTCCTCAGATAGCCGTATTGTGTCTGTTAGCTACTGTTTACAGCAGACCTCGAAGCACTGACGCTCCTGCTATCGGCTTCCTGGCCGTATCAGCATTTGAAAGACTAAGCTCTGTAATTTCCCAGCTCCTGCTCTGCCAGCTGAATCATGTCTGTGTGACCCTTCTCTGTTAACCATTTCTCTACATTCTAGAATAGATTACTTAAAACTTCTTTTTTCCTCTGAACTGCAGCCAATATTCTACACAGAACTACTTAATACTAATGACTAGATTTGGGATGTTTTGGTGACTTCAGCTTTTACAAGCTTTTTACTCTCAACAGCAAGTCATTCAGAAGAAATGACTGCTCAGGAGCCCTCAGTAAGTCATGCAAGCAACTGAAATACCAGTAGAGATTTGAATACCTTTTGGTAGGTGCCAACCAAAAAAAAATGTATTTTTATGTCCAATGCCTAATAAATGAGAGCAAATCTTCAAAATTCTAGCTTAGTGGAAACACAATGATAAGACACCCAAGCACATAAGTACTTTAAATAAAAAACTACAGTATATCTGACAAAACTTTTAAGAAAACTTCATACCTCATTGCTTATAAGGAAGTTATAGAGGGTCCAAATATCTTGGAAACTACTGGTTGGGGTCAAAATTCTGAAAAATAAAAGGTTTGGGATATTTTAAGCAAGTATAAAAGAATTCTATGGCAGAGGTAAAAAATAGTCAGAAATGCTTCATAGGAAAAAAACCCTAATTACTTTCTTTAAACAAAATGTAAATTATGATAATTGAAGAATTTTCCCTTCCACCTACCCCTTTCCACACCTCTAAAAGAATTAAATGAGCTAATTATATCTGTGAGGACTTTCTATGAGGATTTTCCCTAACTAAAAATTCAACTTTTGTTTTTATGAGCAGTTTCTCTATATAGACAGGAAGAAAACCAGCAATAATTAAACCCTTTTGTTTCACATAAGCAAAGCCTGCTGTATTAATATGGAAAAACAGAAAAGTGGCATGCAATACAAAACTTTCCCGCACTAGCTAAAGCTTTACCTCATTCCCTCCAGTATTCTGATGTGCAACTCACACACTACAATTTATATGCCATTTTTGCTACTTCTAATAATAACCAATTCCCACCCACTGAGAAGTGAAAATGGGATTTGACGGTTGAGGAGAGGTGTCTTTATGAAGAACCAGTATCACGTGAAATACTGCTATTTTATTTAGCCACAAATGCACACAGCAGTCAGCAACATCTCAGCCTTCCCCAAAATCTAGTCCTTGTTCACCATGTTAAAGCCAAGACACTACCCAAATTAAAAAGCAGCAGCTTTGTTGTCTCTGTAAGGTGGTGTGAAGTTCTGAGAGATGTACACCGTTTTCTGCAAGCCTCCAAAAGTGACCCAATAAGGAAATCATTCTCTCATGAATTAATTATCCCAATCTATTTAAGCAGATGTGATTCAGTTATACCTCAGCATAACTTCATTTGCATTCACTAGGAAAAAAAAAGAACTCGGCTAAACACTGCAAAATGTACATTAGAATCTATATTAAAAACACGCAACACTTTACATATATTAGAAAATACTGATAAAATTCTGCCTTAAGTTTTAAGTAAGTAATTAAAGATTAAGAAAATTACTGGATTTGGACTGGGGTTGTGTGTGAGAGGGGAATAATCTAATAATCTTTTTGGGAAGCTCTATTTACTTTCCCATGAGAAAGTGCTCACATTCCCCCTACCCTCCCCTTTACAAACTGTAAGCCTTTATACATGAATTAATTACGAACTGGAAAACAAAACAAAACGCAAACAAACCCACACAAAAACCCACATAAACCCCAGAAAACTAAAAGAATGAGTTAAAAATCCCAGTTAAAAAAGAAGAGGGACTGTCTTTTAAACAGGCTGGAAGACTGTGACACACCCCAGGATTTATTGTTAACTAGTAAGGTCCACTGCTTACTTTCATCATGATTTTACATAGGAATCACTGTTACAAAAATCAGTCCCACATTCTTTCCCCCTTCATAAGAATATGCACTCAGAACTTTTTTTCTTAAACTAAAACACTTAGCCTGCCAAATAAAAATCAGCAAGAGAACCAACTGGCCACTTTTCCTACAAACACCTTGAAGCCTTCAACTGCTGCCTCAGTGAGAAAGCACATCAGCTTTGACAGTGTAAAACCCCAGCAGAGACAATCTGGCAAACACCCTTTGAAACACTGCGAATCTTGGCAGCTTGAATAGCATCACAGCTAAGATTCCCACTGATCAGCTTCATGTAGCCATTAGCCAGCAACCCTGTCTGTATGCAACAATAAATCAGATTTAGCTATCAGACAAGTCATCTGCAGGATAAATAAATGAGTATACCTAAGCCTGGGAGAGTGGGATTGTTACTGCTGATGATTTTTGTACCACTATTTCATGCCTTCCATTTTATGAAAAAGGAAGAAAACGTGCATGCTTGTTTTAATAAAAATGAATGCAGAACCATACAGAATATTAAAGGTAAGATATTACTTTACTGATGCCCATTACATGTAGGTACACAATATGCCAGGGCAAAATATGTTCATCACTGTATTTTTCCTGATGTACGCATACGCAAGACTGCTGGATATGTAAGGGTGCTGCCACAGTTGAGCTGCTGCTGGGAAACTGAGCCAGGTTAAGTTTTCTATAGGAAGGATGCAGAGTGAGGGGAATCACAGAATCATAGAATAGTTATGGTTGGTAAGGACCTTAAGATCATCTAGCTCCAACACCCATGCCATGGGCAGGGACACCTCACACTAAACCATGCCACCCAAGGCTCTGTCCAACCCAGCCTTGAACACTGCCGGCAATGGAGCATTCACAACTTCCCTGGGCAGCCCATTCCAGTGCCTCACCACCCTTACAGTAAAGAATTTCTTCCTCATATCCAATCTAAACTTCCCATGTTTAAGTCTGAATGGGCAGCTGGTGAGAGAAGGATCTGTATTAATTATGGGCTTCTGGATTTTGTTGACAGAAAATGTACATGCAAGCTACAAAAAGGTGAAGGAAGAGACTGAGTGCAAAGGCAGGATTAAATGGTGCTGCCTTCATCTTTGACTACAGGGCACTTCCACATGGTTACTTAGCAAGGCTACATTTAAAGAAAACTAATTTGAAAGCAATTTTCAAAGCAATATTAGACTATAAATCTAAGGTCATATTTAGACCCCTGGTTTTGCACAGATCTGTAAATGTACTGTACGAAAGCAGACAACATGCTATCTACACGTTCTTTTCCTTAACACCATGAAAGTACCGGCATCGTGTGTGCTCTATTTGGTCTTTTCTCACTGAAGGGAGCACTTGTCAACAACTATTAGAGAACTGGAATCTTGACAGCAGTTAGGATGCTGCAGACTTAAAAATTATTCCATTAAATTTTCCTAAAAAATGCACCTTAGATACTCAATAAGGTACCCTTCACAACTCTTCTTATTTGTCAGGACATCAAATTGAAAATCATACTTATTTTTGTATGGATGACCAAAGCATATTAGCAAACAGCTAACATTGGTTTAGCTCACTGTAAGTTAGCCGACCTCAGGTGGACACACATAGCAGCTGTGCTTCTGGTTCTTTGGGAAACAAACAAACAAAAACTAAAGTAAAATAAACATACAAGTAACATCGTTAAATACTGTAACTTATTTTATGGTGTTTGCTGGGATTATGACAATTGCTTCCGTGTTTATAACATGAAAGGAGAAGTCTGACATCTGACTCAAAGCGTTACAATACCTTCAAATAAAAGACACGCTGTTTTCAAGAAAGAACCATTGCTATACATTGAGTACTGAAAAGAAGCTGGCTGAACGAAAAGCCTGTACCGTAAATTCCCCCACAAATTCTTAACAGGTCAGCATACATAAAACTTGCTTATTGCTGTTTTCAACTAAATAAGAAGTGGAAAACAAGCTCCACTCTCCAAATACATTTTTCTGTGGAAATCTGCAACGCATTTCTGTCTGCAAAGCAATGATTTCACACCACTGCTGTCTACTGGTTTTAATCATTTTATGTTCCTTTCTTCTCCTGTAGACACCATTCTGTGTTATGGAAAATAGAAATTTTAAGAGATGATGTACATTGGGAAAGCCAGACATGCTTGTATGCACATCAACTCTGTATTCACCACTTCACTAAATCAAGTTGATCTCATTTTCACCAAAGTTTCTTAGTGAAATCAAGTCTACCTCAGTTATAGAACTATGACCAAAGAACACATTCTAATATACATGAAACAAATGGGCTCTTAAGTAAATTCCTCTAATGAGTAATGTAAATGTCAGTATTGTGATCACTGCAATGTTAGCCATTGCTTTTTCTTCTCTCAAAACATGACACCGAAAGGATTTCAAAAGCAGAGAGTGGAAACCCACTGAATCACTTTGCCTATTCCTATCAGCAAGCCATGCAAAACCAAACTACAAAATGACCCCATGTTACGTACTTCAACTCTGATTTAATCCAAACATCATGCACTGAGCGGGTGTTGGCAAGGATGCTGGGTGACATGAAATCTGGATTGCCACTAAAATGCAATTTCTTGATCAAGCTAAAACCTATAGCATGGTTCCAAGCAGTTTTCTTAAAATCTTTAGCACGAGGTATTGAAGAGCGTATCATAGAAAGACATAAAAAGTTACTATGGGTATCAACGGCTACACAACAGAGCTTAGGTATTGTTCTTCAGACAGAAGGAACAATGGATAAAGTCAGACTTACTCGCTCCTACCTCATAAGCAGTAGAGCTTTCCAAACCACTCACTCAGAATGGTTCTTTATCTACTGTCCTGTTACTAATTGTATGCTAAACACATGCATGGAGTGTAACACATGATAAAAAAATGGAAATTAATAGGAAATACCTCATGATGTGATTCCTCACTTGTGCATTGAGGAGATGTGGGAAAGAAACAAAGCTTATTCAGAAAGGATCAAAAAAATAGTTTATAAAATAGAAGGGAAAAAAACCCCACCCTGAACTTGCAAGACAATCTGGCAGTGACAGCAGGTCAGCCTGCCAACTACTCACAAACACTAAAATCCAGGGCAATGACAAGTAAACCGTATGGATAAAAGTCCTATGTGGTAATCACAAATCTGGGCAAGCCCCTGTACCTCAGCGCTTGTCACTGAGCCATTCCTCTTTAACAGGTCCATGTAACTGCCTGAGGCATAAGACTGCTAAGACTGCCATAAAGCATCAACCAATTCAACAAATCCATGTAGATAATCAAAAAGGCATATGGCTTGACTGCATAAAAGTCAACATAACCTACTGAAAGCCTCATTTAGCCTCACTGTCAGAATATCAGGAAGCAAAACCAATGAGAAATGGAAAACCAAACTTCTATGTAGCTTACTAACAAATTCTCATTACACTGCACTGCAATAAGAGACTCAAACTGGTGTTTCAACAACCAATACATGTCAGAGTTTTTTTTCAACATCAACCTTTTGAGGAATAAGGGTTTTTTTTCCAAAATGAAATCAAGCTCATGCTTTCTTCTATTGTTGAAGTACTTCAGATGTCAGATCCTAGCACTGCTTTGTCTAGATGCCTATTCTCTAGCTTCACAAGGTCAGAAAGGACCGCAGCTTTTATAACATTAACTCATTTATTCAAACTTTTCTGCTTTTTGGAATAGGTTAAAGGCAACATGGCTTAAGCAGCTGCCACAGCATCACCTCTGCCCTGCACCTTGCTAAGTGCTGGCCAATTTCAGCAGTATTTGACAGAGGCAGAGGACTTGAAACTTTTACACTTCTTACAGCTTTCATTAAAACAGGCGGAAGGGTGAAGGCCAAATCCGAGCCCTGGCAGCAAAGAAGACTGCAGGCAAGATCAAGTATAAAAGGAGATGGCAAAGAATCCATGTAGGAAAGGAAATGCTAGAACTAAGTGAAAACCTTTTGTCAGATACTACACTTGTTCAACTTTATCAGACATGGTAATTAAACTAAAGGATACAATACTACAGAAAGATGAGTTTTGAAAACGCTATTATTGATGTAAAGTGGGTGATTTCTTAGTAACTAAGAGGATGTTTCTCTACCAGAGCTGACACCTGGGGAAGGACATTTCTACACACACTTCTTCCCAAGATGCTTTACAGCTAATCTAACCACACTCCTGCTCTCGAGGTGCCAATCTGTGTGGTTAAAAAGCTCCATGGACGTTGTAAAACCTCTCGCTCACAATTGGCAAGCTACACAAATTATGCTACACATCTTATTCAGGGATCAGAAGATAGCTGATGGGTAGGTAGCACTTTTAGCCATATCCACCCCTAAGAAAAGGAAGAGGAACCATGCTCCATGTTGTATAATGATCCAATGTGGTATTTCCAACAGTCAATCTCTCATTCATAGCAAATTGTTTACTGAGGAACACTGCACAAAGCCCACCACTGTGAGGTTGAAATTTACATGTGAAATAATTTAACTGTTCCCCTTTAGCAGGTCAAGAACATTTCAGGTTTCACTTAAGTAAATAAAAAAATAAAAATAAAACAATTAGTGATAGGAAAGTCTGATATTTTTTGAACAAGGAGTTAATCACCATTTTATTTCCAGAAGGAGACTGTATGTGGAAGCAGAACTCATAATTTAGAGACGTTATGATAGAAATTACTAAATGCTATGGCTGTCTGAGAGAAGAAAGACAATTCTCTGACTAGACACCAAGAAAATAAAGTATCAGTTCCTCTACTGACCACCTGAATAAACAGAGGAAACAGTTTCTTTGCATCTGTAGAATTCTGTTTCTAAATTAGTAAAACTGTAAAACTGATTTTAAATTATTTAATCCCAAAATATTTAATTCAGTGATCAGTTCTGATGCTTTCCTGCACTACTGAGATCTTAAATGAGTTTTAATTTCCAAATGTTTATAATGTCTTCATCTAAATCAGTGCTTCCCAAACAAAGTTATTGGAAATTTAAGAGAAATTCCATTTAGATAAAATATTAGAGAAGCAGAATACACATTCCTTAGTATATGACAGATACTTTTACAGCTGACGCTGTATTAGTACAAATACTTATAAGTATTGTATCTAAGAGTACATTCTGTATATTGTGAGTGATTTTAAAGTTGGCTTGTGACCAAAACAATTATTTCTGTCAGCAGATGGGGGGGCAGGGGGGGGGAATCAAGTTATAAATAGCTATTAATTCACCAAAGACTAAACTTTTTTTTTTTTTTTCTTTTTTTTCTGTTAGTAAAGATTTCTCATCTAAAAGTAACTTGAAGAGGAAACATGTGGACATAAAATTCCCTAAGGGTACACCTAGACCTTTCAGTCAGAAGTTATATTCACCCAAGGAAAGGAGGTTGGTTATACATAGTTCATAACCACACTAGTTATCATCTTCATTTTAGAGCTGAAATAATGTAAAACATTTATGGCATGCAGTATTCTGCAGTATAAATACCATTCTGCTACCAATGTTGTTAGGGGAAGAAGCAAAGATAGTAGTATGACAAAAATATAAAAAATAGGGTAAGATGCAAAAAGCCATTAATAAGACTTCTTCCACAACATAGCTTTTTCAATTACTATTTTATCTTTTTTACTATCTATATTTGTTGTAAACACAGTCTCTGACAGAGGCTCGATGACCAGATTTGTCATAAACATGTCTCTGGTTATGAAGAACTGCTGTAGTAGTTTCACTGGCAGTACCACTAATGTAGGTTTGTTGGGTTTTTATTAATGAGCAAAGGTGTTATTACACACATTTACCTCAAGAAATGAGATTGTGCTTTTCTAGCTGCTTTTAACAATCTGGAAATCTGAACTTTTAATGCAGTTGCACTTTCAATGTAACTTATTTGTAAAAATTCCAAACTTTCACAAAACAGTTTCTCTCTCTTTTGTTCTGAACAGCAAGGAATAGAAGGTAGAACAGAAAACAGTTTTATAACCAAAAGCTGTATTACCTCCACATATTCCAGATGGAACTTTGTCACTACTTTTTCACCAGACACTTCCTTTTCCACAATCATACCATTATATTGAATATAAGCCACTGGAAGGTATTTTTTTCAAAAATAAGAAAAACAAATATACTGTAAGTTCAGTTTTAGAAAGGGTCAATAACTTGGGGAAAACAAGCCTCACCCTTCCTTTTGAAAATGTCAGACTTGTTTAAATACTCTCTAATATACACAAGCCTAAAGCGATTCATAAATATGACTTCTGACTCTTTGGAAAACCTACCTAGAAGCCTCTTAATTAAGTATCTGCACTTCAAGACTAAACCAGAAGAGTACACGTTAGTCTGAATTCCTTGCTCCACGATGCCACCTACTGCAAATCTGCGGAACAAACTCGGGCCAGGTTTCCAAACGCAACCGTGCAGGAAAATTACTCCACTCTGAGAATCCTCCTGGACGCCTAAATACTGTACTTCAGTTTATAGGTACGAAAGAAAATTTTAAAGAGTATTAAAGGAATTTTTAAAGCTATTTCATGGGAACCATGTGGAACGGAAAACAGCCTCTTCATTTCAAATAATGTCAATAACAGAATCCTGTTTAGCTTTGATCTACATATTCTAATGGCCCTTATCAATAAAGTGTATCTTTTGTACAATAAATTTCTTCAATATTTTTACTTTTATAGAACTCTTGCTTAAGGGGAAATACAGGAGGTAAGTGGCTTTCACCAAAAAAAAAAAAAATACAAAACGCCTTTCGATATTGCCACCATTTCTATTTGAAAGGATTTATCCCCCTATTAGTGCACTGGACAGAAAATAATCAGACCGAGAACACAGGCTATAATCCTACTGATACAGCGATGGTCTTTTATGCTGCCTTTTTTAATTACTGAAAGTCATGTAACCACAAATAATAAATTGTAGTTTGCCATCAAAAGATTTCAGTGACTTTTATGACTTTATGTGACTCTTACCATCACCAGCTGCTATGTGGAGCTTAAACACTTACCTACTAATTCCTTCACGGATATCACTCACAGCTGACATCAGTTTCTGCAGACCCAAAAAAGCTTCCTCAAATGAAGACTTTGCAGTCACAGTTACCATGCCAGGGCCCAACTTTTGGAAAATTTCAATACTAACATTAAAAAGAAACAAAGAAGAGACATTGAAAAGCTGTTAATAAAAATTATCAAAATACAGAGAAAGACAGTATCTACTGTATGCACTGTATTTTGACTATGGAAAAAAAAAAAACCCAAGGTCAAATGTAAATCTATAATAAAACCATATTATCTAAAATAGTCTTATAATAAATGGTAGAAAAAACACACCCTACAACTGTACTTCTCTAAAATTTTCCTTGGCAACTATATTCTGCAACAGTATTTTACCTTTGACTTATCACTAAACTTCACTTCAGAATGAAAGTCTTCAGGCACAACCTGCATACAACTAATTTTGCCTCTCTTTGAAGAAAAGTATTAGGTTAAAGCAGCAAAATTTCTACCAGTTTTTCAAGCAGCATAATTTTCCAGATTTACTGGAATGGTCTTGAGACTCCCTGCAATGGCTGCACTGGGAGAATGAGCTCCAGCGCACTCATGAAGAATTATCCCCACAGGTGCAAGATAAGTAGTATTTTCTTGACATGAGCAAGAAGAGTGTAGTGACCTCCGATTCTAAAATTTTATCCTCTTTTCACAGTATGGTTCTTAACAGGTAGTAACAGGCAACAGTTCAGTTGCCTTTTCATTATAAAATGGTACACCTGAAAAAGCTGTTCCTCGATGCCTACATGAAACCTTCAAGTTCACAGTTAGCATTCCAGTAATAGATCACATTAAGACTGTTCTCTGCCACATAGCTGACCTGAACACCACATCAAGCTGACATCAATTCAAATTTATCTGCATCGGTGTAAGCCAAGATGCTGGTGCAACTGTATAGTACATTCAAATGCCAGTGTAGAAACAGCACTGTAGAGTTAATATCACTGTTTATTAGGTGAGTCTGTAACAGACCACTAAAAACGGAGTTCCTCTGTGAACCCTGCCCCTCTTTATTTCAGATAAAGACTACAAAAAGAAAACACAGTATCTATTCAGATTTTGTGAGAGTATCCAAAAGTATGGCATCCCAGTGATTTTCAAGCAGATTTTTCAAAAATAACCAAACCAAAATAACAGTAAATAATCTAGAGTTTAATTTCCTGCAATTTCAAGTTTATATGAGAAAGAAAATTCATCACTAGATTCTGCACATGGATTCTATAGAGTGAAAGATTTTGCTTGACAAGAAAGTGTACTGTATTTCAAATCGATCACTTCTTTTAAAAAAAAGTAAACTATTTTGCATAAGCTACTGTACCTTGACAGGACTTAGAAAGAAAATAACCACAAGAAAGTTTAGAGCTTGAATGCCTCTTCATCAACAAAGATGAGATTTCCATGGATGTAACCCATTTGTGGCTCTTACAGAGTTTTCAGTGCCATTCTCTAAAGCAATTTATTTCAGCCACTGTCCAGAAAAAGAGCAGTAGACTAGATATATCACTGGCTGTATCCACATACCAATTTGTATGCTCCCAACTCCTTTGTGCGAGAGGATGTGCGATTTATTATTTTTTTACAATTTTGATTAATAACATTACTAACAGCATCTTCTCTAAAATAGGGGAAAATAAAAGACAATTTCTAAAGTGCTTTTTTGAAAATTCTGTAAGGTTACATAGAAGTTTTAACTTCTTCAGCATAACATACCTGTACAAGTTTATTGCATTCCATACATCTTCAAGGACTGACCAGACTTCCTGGTGCCTGTTTTCTTGAGACACATGAAAGCTTGGATGTAACTTTTTTTCTTCAGAGCTTTGTAGATTTGGTGTCATTGCTTCCATTTTTTCACATACAGCATTTTCTGAAAGAACCTTGATGTCTTCTGATAAATTCTGCTCACTGTCTGACCTCACCTTATAAAACAGTTTAGCAAATAAATAATGAATGCATTTGGCTCCCAATTTAAGAGAACTTGAATACTTCTACACCTTCTTTAAAGCAATGCTCAGCAAAGCAAGACTGAACTCTTCTCAGCATAACCATCTTTACTAAAAGATGGTTATGAAAAGAAGACATGGTCTCTGCATCTAAAGTATCTTTCAGTCTTTCACTAAGTCCTTCTTCTATACATATATATTGGTATTTATACAGATAGAAAACTGAAGCAAAGGGAAACACTATGCCAAAGGTTCCCAGGAATGACAAGCAGGCATAAATAAGAACTGCTTCTTACTCTACTCTGTATCACAAGACATTTTCCTCTGCAACAGCGCAAACTATTTATAATATGTTATCATTTGGTAAACTGGTTCAGAAAATTTGTCCAGCTTAAACAGATCTGGCACAACTAGTCTGTATAAGAGCAGCTCTTTGTGAAGTCAAACAGCTGCCAGGACAAGGACAGGACGAAACCAGTTTTCAGACAGAAAGCCTGCTTCATATAGCAGCACAGTTCACAGAACTGTGGATTAAGTGACCGAATGCAATGCACACTGAAATTACAGCACAGTAGGCAACCAAGACTCCTCAAATCACCCTTCATCTCTTTGATCAACTTCTTCCTTTCCCTTGCAGCTTTCTCCAAAACTGGAAAGAACTTTTTATGATATTCTGACCTGTATTCTTTCCCATATACAGGAATATTTCAAATCATCCATGCTCATTATTCCATTTTCATGCCATTACATATGGAACTAACAGTAACCATAAACCAAGACATGAAAATTCCTTCCACATCAACTCAGAGATCAGCTGGAACTAAAGACGTACTTCTCAGAACACAAAAAGTGTCAGGACACCCCCCCGCTGCAAGAAGTACATGACAGAACAAGTCTTTTTTTCATGCGTAGTACCAGAGCTGACCAACACAACAAAAACTGCACGCTAGGAACATATACTAGGAGTAATAGTAATGGACCAATGTCAGAACTAGAAACAACAATTTTAATCTTAAACATCCTTTTCCATCAGCTACAAATGCAATAGAAAACTAAGACATTTTTCCCGAAAACAGCTAAATAATGTTTTTCAGTCACCATCCCAATACTAACACATTTATATTAGGGGGAAAAAAACAAACCAGGAAGTCCACCAAACATATATGTATTTGCTACACTAAAAAGTTAAATTTGGGGTCTAGAGCAAAAATACTCTAGAAACAATATTTCCTGCAATAACTTGTTGAAACTATGGAAATAATTTAGAAATCTAAGCCAGGTTTATAATACAAACATAGAGCAATTGGAAGATGTTAGTTGAACAAATGCTACAGCTCCCCTTACCTCTGTAAGTGTTAGGTATAGCTTATTCACTTCAGCATAAGCTTGGGGAAGTACACCATTATAGTCTGACCTTGAACTGAACGCATGGAATAGTTTTTTGGATTCCTGGAGCAAGATACACACTGTTGAAGGATCAACTGGTTTACCTGGTATTTAGACATCATTATGGGGAGTGAAAAAAAAAAAAAAAACAAAACCAAAACAAAACCAAAAAAAGGCATATTTAATAATCAAATAGCTGAACTGAAGCACATAAAAAGCCTTGAAGACAGCTTAAGTATTACATAAAATCACAGAATAGTTAGGGTTGGAAAGGACCTTAAGATCATCTAGTTCCAACTCCCCTGCCAGGGCAGGGACGACTCACACCAAACCACATCACCCAAGGCTCTGTCCAACCTGGCCTTGAACACCGCCAGGGATGGAGCATTCACAGCTTCCCTGGGAAACCCATTCCAGTGCCTCACCACCCTCACAGGGAAGAACTTCTTCCTTCTATCCAATCTAAACTTCCTCTGTTTAAGTTTGAACCTCTTACCCCTTGGTCCTCTCACTACAGTCCCTAATGAAGAGTCCCTCCCCAGCATCCCTATTGGCCCCCTTCAGATACTGGAAGGCTGCTATGAGGTCCCCACGCACCCTTCTCTTCTCCAGGCTGAACAGCCCCAACTTTCTAAAACATTCTCAAGAGAAATGTGTGAAACATACCACTTCTTAATCAAGCCTTCACCATTTACCCCAGGATCTGGCAACAGGATCAACTGCCATATCTGAAATAATTCTGCAGAACTTATCCCAAGAGCAGTATCCCAAAAAAATGTATGTCTGTTCAAAGCAAATTCTTAAAGAGAACTTTAAATAAATGAAAGGGTTTGTTTGGGTTTTTTTTGTCGGCTATTTTTGAAAACAAACCTCCCTACCCTCATCTACCATATCTAAGCAGTCGTTACTTCTTCATGATTTATTTGGCAAATGCAGATCACTTTGCCACACATAACATTCTGGCAAAGGAGAGAGAAAAATTATTTGCTGTTTAGAAATAATTTAGAGACTTCGGTTACCATTAATATATATTTACTAAATGTTTATCCCCCAATTTTTGCAGGTACATAATTGACGTTTGAAATAAATTCTCACATGCCTGATAGTGCCTGCACAAACTAAAGCAAAGAAGAAAAACACAGACATTTCAGAGATTTTTTGGGGGGTGGGTTGTTTTTGGTTTCTTATTATTATTTTTGCAGGTCATATTTGTACCATTTGAAACCAGCGCCTGGATACACCTGAACTTGGCATAAGCTCTCTCTCTTTTTCTTTTTTAATACAATTCATAGTTCATCATTTTCAACTGAATTCTGGCTTTAAGGCTACAAAAACAGTGTTTCAATTTTGTCACCCATCCAGGGAGTAAATTGTGGACCAATAGAAAAGTAGATAAGACTGTCCAAGGCATGGCTCCATTTGGACATTCTTAAATTGAGAAAAGAAAACAAACAAACAAACAAAAGCCATAGAGGATGGAACACATTACTTTTTTAACATATAGAAGTAGATACTTTGAAAAGACACATACTTCTGAACTTACTAAAACTAGATTAGTGTGATTTTTTTATAAGTTCACAATTAACATTCTCAGAGATTCTTACCTGTACAAAGGTGTCTATAGAGACATTCAATGGTTGAAAGCAAACTCCTTGGCACAATATAACCAAAAACAGCCACCCAGTGTTTTCTGTAACACTTTAGTAAGTTTGCTAATGTCCACGGTGGCTTCAGATACAGTATCTGAAAGATAATGTTATAAATTCAAAGGCTGATTTTCATTTAGGCATAATCCTATACATTTCACAGCTGCTCTATTTTTTCAATAATATTATGATTTGTGTTCGCTGAATGATTCCACAGAAATATGCTATATTCAAATTTAATAAATTACTAGAAAAGATTTGATTCAGCAGCAGCATGGATTAAACAGAGATGCTGATGTAGAAGCATTTAGCATACAATTATTTTCATGATTTTTGGTTCCCCTTTCTTCAAAAGCCTCAAATACTGCAGTTATCTACTGAAGTCATTTAATGTGTTATTTGTGTACAAAAGCCAGAACAGTAAATACGCCTTTGATTTTCTAGTATTGCTAAAAAGCAAAATTAAACACACTTTTCCTAGCTGTGACTTTGTACACATAAAGTAATATACACATCTTGCAACAAAATTGAAATTTTTTAACACCAAGTGAAAACAGAGCTTGAAAAGATCCTAACAGAATTCAACTAAGATAATCAGAAGTGCCTAAAAGCTTAACAGCTAATCGAACTTCAATCTTGTGGAACAACAGTCATTCCATGTAAATGTTTTTTTATCAAAGCCACAGAGGCTTATCTACAATAAATTTAAACTTCTAGCTAACTCCCACCAGCTATAAGATGGAATCTAAAAGCATGGGTAATTTGAAAGTGCCTTGTACCTAAGTATTTTTGAATACTATACTTTTAAAAAAGAATGTGTGGAGATTCTCATTAACACACTTGTAATTCTGTATCTGCATTGTAACCAATTTTGCTGTGAACAATTTTACCTATGTGGTATCTAAAAATACATGTCCCAAGGAGGAAGTGCCTGAAACAACAGTGCCTCAATATTATATAAAATGTGATGGAATAACTTCTTGAAGGACATACTTACAATGCAGTGATTTAAGCATAATAAAAAAGCCAAAACAGAAATTTAATGAAACTGTTAAAAATATTTCTGAAAAATCACACTGAACAGCCACGATGTCTATTACAATATTATTAAAAGACTCTTATACTCTGCAGTCATTACTGGTCAAATAGAATGATCTTGTTAAAGAATGAAATAATAAAACTGAGCAAAGAGCTGTTCGCTGGCACTGAACTGGTACGTTAGTGAATGAGACAATTTAACTGTTTGGCTTAGTAAGGGTATCAATATCGTTAAAACACCAAGGACATTCAAACCTCTTAATACTTAAAGTAGTAAGATGACATAAGAAACCACCTCCATCCATAGGTTTCCAAATGCGATTTTCATTTCAGTCTCCAGAATACAAGCTAAAGCTTCTCCCAAGTTCTTTTCAAGGTCTGGAAGTATATCTGGGCATTGTGTAGTAAGACTAGCATCACCTCTTCCTGTTTTCTTGAATTCTGTATCTGTCAAGCCAATGATAATAGAAGGTACTTATTGCAACTGTTTCTATATCTAATTTATGTTGATAGTACATAAATAACTTGTACCCACAAAGGCAGACTGCGCTTTATGTTATAAAGCGGATTGTCTACATCTAATTAGGTTTCAAGTATTTCTAGTTATATCGACCTGTACTGTGGGCATTTTTAATTATGAGCTACTATCCAAGAAGACTAATTTCCCAAGAGCTTTATTCATCTGTGACATTACTTTACATTTCTTTCTTTCTTAAATAACTTTGACTACATACAGCCAGTGGGATTACCAGTGAGTGTAAGATCACTTCTTAATACTGTAAGCTGAATTTCTATCTTTGGAAAAACGAACAGGCAACCCAAGAATCAAGTTCTACTGTTGGAGGTAAAGATATTACTATAACACGCAAGGAGTGATCTTGGCATACTGAATTTCATAACTACTAAGAACAGGACCCAAATAGGCTCAGCTGGAAAAACTTCTCTTCAGACCTGAAACATTCAGGATGCCTTTTAAATTATTCTGAATATAGGAAATTCATGCTGCTCTTTCTGTGAACCGAAAGTACATCCTATTTGAATCTCCCAGAACACAAGAGGCAGATGTGCTAATAAAGGTCTCCAACTTTCAGAAAACAATTTATCTTTGAAAACCAAAACTTGCCCCAAAAAAAAGCATTACAAAGATTCAAAGTATACTAAAAACTGAAGTTAGAGACTATTCTCCCTCATCTACATGGATTATTATGTGTCTCAAAAAACAGCATATGCACACATGCACATTTAACAAACTTACCACATTTTGTCTGTTGCAACTCAAAACAGTTTTGCTGCATGTTTACATTCAGATTTTGTAGAACAGTAACCAAATCAGCTTTGCAGAATGCTTTGACCTCACTCACAATGGCTTTATTACATAAATTTTTATCATCCCTAGGAGAAGAGAATTAATTGTTGATGTAACTATGGCATTACATTAAAAGAAGCACACTGAAAAGACTGTCTTTGGTAAGCTTATTTTGTGAGCTTCATTATATAAAAAGCTTGCTTTCTCAAGCAACTAGAAGCAGTTCAAAAAATTAAACCACAAAACCAACTGAAGCATTTATTCTGAGTTAAAAAAAAAAAATAGCATAATACTGAAAAATGTTTCTATCTCTACACCGCTTGAAGAAAAAAACAGCTATAAACACTACAGCAATGATGCCAAGTTGCTATAATCTTTCAATGCAAACAAGGCAATAATTTTAAGACAGTAATATCTTATGCAATTGCTACATTAAATTCTCATTTTCAACACCATGTTTTACTGTTCTACTGGAATCTGTGGAATCATTGTTCCAGATGCCACTCTGAAGTATACGCTGCTCCAGCAGTACTACTACAAAGATGCAGTACAAAGTTGGATCCTAGGACTTTCTCAATAATTCCCACTGCTTACGTGGATAAAATGTATTTTCAGATGAAAAGCATACCTGAAGTCACCTCTCATTCTTTACTCAGAGAAACCTAAAACCATTACCAATAGCCCTACCAATACTGTGACCGAGAGTATTTTCACCAGCAACCTGATCCACATGTCAACTTAAAACTGATGCCGTGTCTTAACCCTATTTACTGAAACTAGGCAGGAAATTGTTCTAGCAAGGACTAAAACAAGGTCTATTACAGAACATGTCAAGAGAATGTTAGCACTTTAAAAACTAGCTTCATATGACTTCTATAAAATTGATAATCAATACTCAGAAGTCAGCGGTTACCCTACTGAAACAAGAACAGAGGCCATCTTCCCTCTTTCTAAGATTAACTCTTGACAATGGTTATCGCTGTTCCTAAACAGGTGAGCAGAAACAAAGTACCTAAGTGGATTTCAATCACTAACAGAAATACTTTTTTTTTATTTTGTAACTCCAGTAGTACTTTTATGAGAAATTGGAATAAAACCTGAGAAAACTATGCTTTACAAAGATTAAAATTAAATATTGAATAAACTTAATTCTACTTCAGGCCTCAAGCACATGCAGCTGATTAAGTCTGTAATCTTTCTTTTATATATCCTTCTACTCCAGCTTTAAAGAGGGTGATTCCTCTTCAAACAGATTACTTCAAAAACAGCTCTTCATTTTAAGGTATGAATTGAAAATAGTGAATTTGGCATGAGACTAGCTTCCACCTCATAAAAGACCTAAAACCACACAGGAACTCACGTGCAGAGTATGACAACAGCTTGAGGAAAGAGGTTCTGATACTGCAGACAACATTGTAAAACACGATCGTCATTGTTCTCATCACTCAGGCCATCTGCAAATTTAGTCAAAAATGAGCTGAATGTTCAGAAATAACGTAAGAAATTCTTCAGTGTAGTAACGGTACTGTTTATAAATTTAATAGTCGCAAAAAAAGGACAGAGATGTGTAAACTAAACACGAATCTAGGCTTTGAAATATTAGGTACTACTCCACTCAAAAATGCTATGGTTTTGCCAGAAAAGGTCACATGAACCACATGTAATTAATGTATGTTAGATTTTGTGATGACTGAGTCAAGCAAAAGCACACAACATATCCTTAGCTAATAGGTAACAGTAATTAGATGAATTTTCATTAAGTAATCCCCTAGTAAACAACACATTTAGTTAGAAGTGAGAAACAACTAATAAACCAATAATGAACAATGGTGAATAAGGTATTTGCATGCTATAGCCCTGAATATGCTCTGAAGGCTTCTGTAAGCTATTACCTAATTTTAGTTAGCAAACTGCAGAGTGAAGACTGTATTTAACTCAAAATTTAGTGCTAAAGGTTCACACCAAGCGAACCACAAAGATTAAGTACCCAAAACAAACTGATTGCACATATATTACATATTTTTTGAGAAGCAAGCTGCATGGATTGTCCCCACAATTTTGAATCTTGGTTTTTGAGACACATGTAGATGAACTGGACTGCAGGGATAGCTTTGTCCCGAACATGTTGCAGCATTTTCCCCTTCTTCAAGTTGTCCAGCTCTTGTAGAACAACCCAGGGAATTATTAATGCAAGTCTGCCAACACCTGGAAGGAAAAAAAAAAAGAATACAACCAAACCCCAAATTCATTTTAAAGAGCCATACGGATTACTACAGATAATTACAGAATTACAGAATCATAGAATGGTTTGGGTTGGAAAGGGCCTTCAAGATCACCTAGTCCCAACCCCCTCTTGCCATGTGCAGGGACACTTCCCACTAGATCAGGTTACTCAAAGCCCCATCCAACCTGGCCTTGAACACTTCCAGGGATGGATAGTTTTTAGTTCAAACATTGTATTTATGTAAGTTCACACTTTTTTTGTCAGAAGTTTTCATATTCCATGCTCAGGAGTATTTAGCATTAAAAAAATTAACAACTGATTAAGGCCATGTTCTCTCTTCCTAATTTAACCTCAACCTGGCACTACATTCATTACATGTAAAAATTATAATATTAGGCCAACAAACGGAAGACATGATATCAATCAACAGACTGCTTTAACAACAGTATGCAGCAATATTATACATCATATTTGCAATTATAATCTTGTCACAAATTAGCTCTAAAATGGTAAAACAAGGTGACAGCAGCTGAAGTAACAGGCTGAAAACACCTGAATGATCATGACAGTCACTGTGCCAAAACAATCATCAAATAAAAGGAACAACAGGTTTTTTTCTAGTTTGCCAACCAGCATTCCTAAGGCAGGAACAGGCAGTATGAATACTGGACCATGGCTGCATATGTATGTAAGTATGGTCTGAATTTTAAAATCATTATATATGAAATACAAGGTGTATCAGAAATTTAATGACTGTGCTATTGGTCCATTCAGGACAATAAAAATATTGTCCTTCTCATTCACAATAAGAATGCCATTTTGAAAAAATACGTTAGCATCCATCTGCTTTGTAACAGAAAGGTCAGGAATCAGCAACCTTCTGAATATAACAGGTCTGGTGCAGGACCAGAAATTGGGAGCTGCAATAGTCTAAAAAAGGCATTTCAGTGCACACAATGCAACACTCTTCCTAACATGGGAAAGAGAAATACAGTGTGATACAGTCTTGAAAATTACTCAGGCCCTTATTAACATTATTTTCCAGGTGGCCAAAATAAGTGTATTCATTAACTGAATGTATCAAAGAACCTTACATATTCTGATAGATGCCAAACACATCTACCAACAACTGACATGCAGTATCCTAATCCTGCAAACATTAAATTACTAAAATCTTCACAACATATCAAAGCCAAACATTACAGCCAGGGTCTGCAATTTGTATTCCTGAGAAACTGTTCACACAATTCTGTGATCTTTACTAAGACAAAATAAAAAAAAGAAACAAACAAAAAATAAAACCGCTGACTGCTTATCTGATTTTAAATGTTTTCAGATTTGTAGGAAATTAAAAAAACAAACAAACAAAAAAAAACCAAAACAAAACAAAAAAAAGCCAACAAAAAAAACCCCACACTAGAATGCATGATTACCGCCGCTGCACTAAATGCTTAAAAGTATGTTTTCACAATAGATAAGACTTACTTACCTCTGAGAATTCATACATGTTTACAGGAACATGGACCATGATTCTCTATATTTATGTAGGTATTAGCATAGTAGGTTCTACTTCCACAGCCGAACTTTCCTTGAGAGGTAGCTTATTTGGGTTCACAGAACCTGCCTCTTAAATATGAACTTTCTGTTTCTATATGAAACTTGCTGCCTTTTTAAGGAGCCACAGCTAGTTTTTCTTCACACAGCCTGAAGTTCTTACATCTCTATTTTCTTAAAATGACCTCTTAATCACCATATACTCACATACCTGGTATATTCTCACATTTCAGGGATCTGACAAACTCAAGGTGACTAATCATTATATTTGTGTCAATCACCACTAGTATGTTCAGACCAGAAGTAACAGCCTCTGGGGGAAAAAAAATAGTTGAGGAAAAAAAAAAAATTAAAAATCAGTTGTGTGCTCTCTATGTGTGCTCTCTATTCAGAACATTAACTACTTGCAAGTAGATACCAAAGAACATCGACCCATGACATACCAGCAGAAATATTTAAATCCTGCTCTGGAAGATCTATTTCCATACTTGTAAGTTCTCCACAAGTCTCTACTACAGGCAGCACTATCCTCTTCTGAACACGGGCAACATGCAAATCTTCAACTATCTGCATCTACAGTGAAAACAATCTGTATCAGTTTTAAGTAATCTCGTATGACTTGTTCCCAAAAAAGATACTTTCACATGAATGCTGTTAACACTGACTAAAAATGAAGCATGAAAAATTTGAAATTGGTACAGCAAAGTCAAAGTCATGAGAACCTACTGCATGTCCTCTGCTATAAGAAGCCCACAAAAGATATCCAAAATACAGCCTCAAAGGAAGATTTATTTATGACATTTGTACCTAGTACCCAAAAACTTTTTTCCATTTTTGCGTCATAGTTTCCTGACTGGCATTTCTTAGAAAACGTATCTTTCAAGTTGTAAAAGAGACAAGATGGAAAATGACATAGACGCAAGTAACTATGTTGGCGCCCTAAATTGCAGAGAATAACAGAAAGCCAATCTTCTATCTCTGAAAGCTCCTGATGCGCAATACTTCAGCATGTTTGTTTAGTATCTGAAAAAAATGCTCCATGTTTTTTGAAGAACAGATCATAACACAACAATGCAAAATATTAGCAAAGGTAGCAGAATTGTCCAGCTACACTTCCTCAGTGCCATGAGTTTTTAATGCAACATAGAAGTGTTAAAGTATTGCTAACCTCTTGGTCTGTTTCAGGGATCTGACTGTCTTGAAGAGGTGGAAAGACTTCAGAGCTCTGTAGGAATTAAAAAAAAAATAAAATAAAAATACCAACACCACAAAATATCAAGGAAGACTGAAGAAGAAGTAATATCTATGTCAAAGAGTTTTGAAATACAGCTCTTCAGAGTTAAGTAGGTACAGCACTAACCTTTTGGACAGACTTTGTGTCCTCACCTTCTTGGTAGGTGTCAGATGTGCATGGGACTTCAAAATTTGAGAACCAAGCAGGAATGGAAGTAGAACTTCTATCAGTCATCTAGAGAATAATGAATATTCCCAAGCGAATTGAAGAGGTAACATAAAACATATTTTCAATATCCATGATGAAGCATCTACAGCATCCTTTCGAAAGTGCTTAGAATCTACAGCCTCCTTTTAAAATGCCTTTTGTTTTCAAATAAATATAGTGGATTGCACTGTAAGCCTATTTTCCAAACCCTTGTGGGTTTGTGACTATGCTATTCTTGCTCTGGGCAATACAAGACAAACGGATTTAAAAGAGTGATTTAAGCAAAGGGTCACTAAGATGATTAAACGACTAAGGCATGTCATACAAGATTCAGAAAGAGCTGGTACTGTTTCGCCTAGAGAAGGAAGAGTCTTATCAATGTTCATAAACATCTGATGTGAGGGTGTAGACTCTTACCAGTGCCTGTGCCAGGAGAAGAGGCAATGGGCAAAAAATGAAACACAGCAAATTCCATCTGAACATTAAAACCTCCACTTATTTCAGGAAAAGTGCTTAAACAAGCTTCCCAGGGAAGTTGTGGAGTCTCCATCCTTAGAGATATTCAAAACCTGACTGGATGGTCCTGGCAACCTGCTCTAGCAGACCCTGCTTCAGCAAGGGTGCTGGACTAGATAATCTCCAGAGGAGCCTTCCAACCTCAATGATTCCATTATTCTGTATGTCATTACTATCTTTGTTTAAGCACAAAATGATCATGCCACCTTAACATGAACTGAAATCAAGAACAACAAAGAGTAACCATGCTCAAGATAAAGTTAAGGTCCAGAGTCAAACACAAGCTAGAAACTCAGGAAAAAAAACCACAGCCAAACATGAAGTTCTGCAGGAAACATACAAATTTAATCCTAAACCTACATGAAATTCTCCTGGCATCACTTTGTCAGCAATGAGCACCTGTTTAGCAGACCGGTTTTCGTTGGTTCTGTTTCCTCACTCAAATGATACAACCATGTCAGCCCTCCCAAAACTGAGTTACACCTAAATTCCACATCCCTTAGCAGCAACACTATGAAAGCATACATGCAGATACAATCCTAATATGCAAGATCTTTATTCTAGCTCGTTTAACCATTTAGCAGAGAAACATTTTAACATGGTTTAAATTATGATCAGAAAGATCCATCTGGTTAGCTATGAAATCCTTTTCAAAATCTGTAAGAAGACAGTCTGCTTAGATAAAAACTGCCTGTCCTTCAGAAACTAGCCTGGAACAAGAATTGGGTTCCCATTACCTGCTTAAAACATAGTGATGTGGCTTCGAAGTCCCTTTTTTCTTCCTCTGTATTACCAGCACTCTTATCAGAATTGGCAGCCTGTTTCTTCTGTTTACAAGAGTCCCACTGTTGTAGTATTTCAGTCGAATAGTGTGAAGGTGTATGTTTACTCACATGCTGTTTTTTCTTAGAAAACTCTTTACATTTATCTTCATACTCTTCTTCCCAAGAACTAGACAATATATTTAGCTTCCTAGTGAAAGACCTATTACCATGCGCAGTCCGTGTACATGTGTCAGAGCGCTTTTTTGGACATCTGACATCTTCACTCAATTTTTTTCCATTTGCCTTTTTATGTGGTACCTGTGAATCATGGACAGATAACCTAAATTTTTCCAAAACAGTTTGTTCCCCTTTGAATTTTGGTTTACAAAGTTTAGCTTCCTCTGCCTTTTTCTTCAGTGCCTTCCTCCTCTGAACTGCAAAGCTATGGAGTCTTTTTCCTTCTGTCCCATCAAGATGACTTTTGTTGTAACTTTCTTTGGTAGCAGTCACCACATCTTTTCCATGTTTAATGTCTCTGGCTTTAAATTCAATAACTACTTTCTTTTGCTTTTCAGTTTGGATTAAAGAATTGTCTGTGGTTTTGCTTCTATTTGAAGATTTTCCTCTGGATTTTCCATCAGTGCCATGAGAACTATTAGAACTTCGGTCTTGCTTCTCCTCTTGCCCATCTTTCTCTGTTTTGAATCTATAGAAACATTATGAGAAAAGAAATGTAATTTAGCTCAGTTAATACAAGAATAAAAAAACAAACAAAAACCCCCAAAAAACCAAAAACCAACCAACCAAACAAAAAAACCCACAAAAACCTCTGCAATTGATTTAGGCAGTCCAGCTAAGTATTTATGAGTACTGGTTTGGTACGTTCTTAAATATGAACTTGCAGCAATACCTGTGCTCTTTGACACACCATTTTTAGTATTTACATTTTCTTCCTAGCTGGACAGCTATTTTAGCTTATCAAATTGAGAAAAAGCTTTTTCCGCATTCACTATCTATTAGTTTGAGAGATGCTCTTCAAAGACTAGTTTCATCACACACATAACTTTTAACAGCAGTTTAATGATATGAGGTGCGCCACCCTAAAATTCAAGTGTGTAGCAGTTCAACTTGGTTGCCAGCACCAAACACTGCACAGCTTTCAAACAGTGCAGATCAGTCAGACTGGAGAGCCTGGAAAAGGAATAATTGATGGGGACAATTTTACATAAGTAGTGAATATGAAAACTGAATTGGAAGCTTTCTTATAAGAGCAGAAAAAATTAGTAAGATATTTATATACTAGGTTTAAAATAATCCAAAGAAAGATTCTACCCTGCTTTACAACAGTGTTGTCAAAACTGATGGAAAGGTAAAGGCCATTTGACAAACTCATGCAGGACAGGTAACTTATTTGCACAGATTGCCATTACAATTTCAGACTTAGCAGATCCCTACCTGGTTCTTCGAAGCTGGAAGAAGTATAAAATAGGAAAAATAATTTTCTAGTTGTCTTGTTTCACATATTCCTCCCTATGCAAACCCTACTGGCCACTCTTAGGATAGAGTACTGGACAGAGTTCTGGCATGAACATAGCTACTGTTTTATGGTTACATTATACTGTACTAACAAACATATTTAACAGTATGTGTACATGCAGCTAAATATCCTGCAACTTACGACTCCAGTTAAACAGAGAAGCTGCAATAAGATTTTACCATGATTAAAAAACAACTCATAGCCAATGTTCAAGGCCAGACTGGATAGAGCCTTGGGTGACCTGGTCTAGAGTGAAGTGTCCCTGGCTCATGGCAGGGGGGTTGGAACTACATGATCTTAAGGTCCTTTCCAACACTCACCATTCTATGATTCTGATTATCTGGCTATAAGACAGGTAGTATCTTGCCTGGATAATATGCTATTTGCCATCTGAGGATTCATGAGAACTTTCTCACTTTCTACAAAGTAGTTTTCAAACACTTTATATTTGCTATACTCAAGGTGAAACATTACTTTCTTCGCCTTGGAATCAATTACTCCAAGCTCCAGGAAAAATCAATGATTTCAGAAATACCAGAATCTAGTAAAGGTATTAAGTTTACTGCATAACTACCCACCAGACTTCACTGGAGCCTCCTTTGCTATCAAAACACATGTAATATGCAATAGACCAACAAGGCAGTACTCAAGACAAAGGAAAAAAGGTATTTTTATGACAGGGGTATTGGAAGGATAAAATTTCTACCTCATTTGAAGTGTAGCAGCATACTACACCTACAAGCTAAAAAAGTAATTTTGTTTAAGTAAGAGTTAAAAACCTGTAATTCTAAACATTCTCGAACTGCCCAGCTTAGACAGGATCCCCTCATTAATGCAACACCAACACCATTTTATCAGTTAAAATAACATTTTATTTGAACAAGTAAAACAGAATTCTTAAATTCAGTCTTAAAACCATAAAATGACAACAGACTTTTTTAAGCAGTTCCTCTTAATGACAGCAATAAATTACCTCTGAAATTCTGTCTCTCCTTTCATAGTACTGTTATAGGATCCTATGTCTTCAACGTTCTGAAAGAAGGAAAAACCCAAGGGCTTATAGAGGAAACTACAGTTAAAAAAACCTTCATAAGATTCAACAAGCTACTACTTCATACTAGATTCAGATTGATTTTGAACAAGTTAACCTTAAAAAAGCCAACCACATACCTTGATATAATTTAGTATTTAGATTTTGTTCTATTTAGGAACAGCACAAGGGGAAAAATTGAATGTGTCATACAATCCTGGGGTACAAACGGAGAATGCTCAAGTAAAACACACCTAGGATTCATGTGTTTCATATACTTTACAAGTATATTAATATGTAAATATACATTTTTGTATATTTACAAAAATTCTTAGTGACAAAGGAAGTGACCTGAAGACTGCTTCCAGCTACCTACTAGGTAAGGCCAAACAGGATCTTTCAACAGGTCACTGTGCAGAAGATATGCATTATTAATTTTCATCAGATGTATTAATAAGGTGGAACAGTGTGCAACTGCAGTTACGTAGACCTAGTTAAGAGTGAAGACAGTCCCCAAAGAAAGAATTTGAGCAATCCCTATTTAGAAAGCAGTCATATCACTGGCATTGGCTTGTCTATATTGCAAGCTGTCACATGCATATTGTAGAATAACTGGAAGGCAACTTTGATCAGGTCAGAACAGAAAGCAGTTTATTATTTCTCTCAAACACTGCTTGAGTTTGCCTCAGATACCATTTGCATTCAACCATGGGAGGCCTTGCAAGAATTATCATAAATGCATAAATGAAGCAAACAAGGATGTTAGCTTTCACTACTGCAGCAGCAGGATCATTCTGACGCACTTGTTCAACCCTGATGAGCCTCCACAAGACTAAAAAATGCTGACCTAAAGGATAGGGTCAAACAGTGGATATCACAATATAAGGAACAACAACCACTCATGGGACCTTGCGGAGTAGCACCCCAAAGAACATGAACATAAAAGGGCAGGGCTCGCTCTCTCTCTAATTTGTTGAAGAGTTTCAGCATCTGGCCTCATCTGTGCCTTACTTAATTCAAACCAAATACATTGACTCTGACCAGGTCTGAATCACATATGTCTTCCGACCAGGTTGAGACAGGGTTATAGGACTTTGTTTTCCCAAAACTACAGATAGGTGCAGGAGATTACAACAAAGAAGATACTGGATTACTTCACAGACAGCATATCCTTTAGCAAATAATTTACTCCTTCAATAATTGGCTCTTGCTGACTCAGTAAGGCCATTAGGTCACCGTTGCAGAGATTTTCCTGCTTAGGGAGGTCCATAAGAGACCTATGAGACCTTAGTTATTTTACCTCCACATTAGAAATCACTTCGTGAAAAGAAAAGATTTGAGGAAGTCACTGGAATCCTGATGAATTAAATTTTGAGAGCTTGGTTCTGGAGTTGTGACAACAGCAAAATCAATGGAGGCTCTTAAAGGCTACTGCCACTGAGAATCATATCCATGCAACTTGCTGCAGGAAGACTTGTTCAACTCAATTATCATCAAAAGGCATCTAAGGGGTTTATTGGTTTATTAACAACTCAGTTAACTGGCAATCAGTTAACTACACACTCATGACCAATACCAGCAATCAGAAAAAATGTAGTAGCAATTACAAAGGGATACCAGATCAGATGAATTGGTATGTTTGTGTGTACTTCAGCACATATGCTTATGCTTTTGAAGGTGTGGGTGCTCCAGTTGTATGCACAGCCAAACCACTTCCTACAATCTGCTAATGCAGTCGTTGGTGAGAAAGGCCCCCCATGAGGTCACATACACACACCCCAGGTGTGGAACCCTGATGCCCAGGCTGTACTTTCACTCCACCAGCTGAAAGCAAACAGGCCTAAAGTTTTCTGTAATGTGTTATCATGCTTATACCACACACGCATACAAACCAAAACAAACACACAGTACACTTAAATAGTTCCTCTCACCTGTAAGAGCTCAAGATACCTCTTATCCATAATAAGATCACCCTGAAGAAACACTTGCTACTATTCAGAGGTTTCCTTCTTTTTAATATTATTAGTTTGGGTTCTCACTGTTGCTTACACTGGTCCATACCTGCATAAAGCACTATTTAAGGTACTCTCAAACAGATCAAAGTGTCATGCAACAGTTAAAACTCCGTATTCTTCAAACTGGTATAGGCATTAGCAATGCCAACAGGCAACCCAAAAATACCAACCAAACAACAAAACACCCAAGCACAAAAACACCAAATAAAACCCAACATAAACCACACTCCTTACGATAAGCTAATGTTAAAAAATAAATCGACTAATAAGGAATTAAGGAGAAAAAAACAGTTACAAGTATTTAGCTTTGAACAACATATTCTAAGAGAGCAAAAGGCTTCTAGCATGTATAACTCAGTTCATAAGGCTAGAATATCACACTCATTTACACACACTTCCAAATGTTTTTTTGAGACATTTATGGTAAGACAGTTAAAAGTTCTCTTCTATCACACATACCTTGCTAAATATAAGGGAAAATAAATCTAGCAAATATTGGCAGGAAATAACTTCCCAGAAGGCAATACAAATAATTAAAAAAGAATAGGAAGCTACATATGAACATGACCAGGAAGATTATCCCCCTTGTAGCACCTGTATTTTCCAAGTGACTCATTGAAAGCTTACTCACTAGATACAAATACGAACCAGCATATTCTGAGAATTTTGGTCACTGATTTCTGTCTCAGTGGTTAAAATCAACTATTTTAGAGTTACTTGCTATAATGTAGTGAAGTACAATCTGTAATTAATCATAAAATTAAGACATACGATTCAAGATAAAGAACAATCCAGAAAAACAGCAGTGGTTTTACCAGTTGTTTTAAACTTGACTTAGATCAGCCAGAAAAATATACTAAAAATAAAAAATCTTTTGTTTTCTGATACCCACACTACTCATAACCCCTGGAGAAGAAGACCTGTGCAGAACTTGTACTTAACTGACAGATTCAATCCTTCTGCTATTTACAACCCTGCCTTTAAATTTGATTCAGCTTTCTATCACAACACTGCTAAAGAATTCATGCTCTTCTCTTGAATATGGGGTTTTGAATGAAAATAATCATAATACTAATAATATAGCTGCTCCTACTTTGTCATCCCGGCCATCCAAACTGTCTTCCTTTCCAGTTAATTTCTTCAGTTTCTTTTTGGACATCTTCAAATGCTAAGAAAAACAGCATTGCCATTATTATTTATTTCAAGTTATTTCCAGCTGGCATAAAAAATAAATTTTAACTGTATGTAGAAAAAAGGATACTCAAATACTCTTATTTTCTCATCACAGAGCCACAGCAGGTTCCAGAAGATTTTAACAGCAATTAATCACGTCTGACTACTAAGAGAACTTCACAGGAAAAAATAAGTAACTAGAACGACAATTACTTTACCACTTCCTCTAGGGACACACATTTTGTAACGGCAAACGTATCAGACCAATAGAAACAAACATCCTTTAACAGTAAGTCATAAAAACATCAAGTTTTAAAGCAGTTCCAACTGTACAACTCTTGCTTTCGGCCGTCCCCCACCTTTCCTCTGGGTTAGGTGTAATATCGTGACATCTCACAACGACAACACCACACCCTATATAAACCAGCCCTCCGAGCCTGCCGCGAACCAGGAGAGGTTTGAGGGCTGTAAGAAAGCTCCACCAGAAGCTCCCAAAGCTTTAGAGATGAATTTTCATAGTATAAGTCAAGTATTCAAACAGACAAGACACAGAAGGAGCTCAGCCATAAAACAAGGTAGACTCATTAAACAGAGAGCTCTTTAAGACAGCTGTCAACATGGGCGGGTTGAAGCGACTGACGAAAGAGCTGCTGCTCCGCCACGACCCAAGAAGCTGCAGCCTCCTGCCCCCAACCCCACGCGTGAAGAAAAGAGCAAGTACAGGGGGATTCCCTGTGCCGTTCTGAGCACAAGCTAGAAGGCCAGCTCGCCCATGCCCGGCAGCTGCCGGCACACCCCGTTCCTTCCCTCTTTCGCTCCCACGGCAGTAGGGTATAGGGGCGGCCCCGCCTCACAAGGAAACCAGCTCGAACGCACCCTTCCGTTGAACTGGAAACCGCTGCGGTCCCCGGCTGTGCACCCCCACCCCACCGGACCGACCAGCCTACAGGAGGGCAGTCCTGGCCGAGGGGTCACAGGGGTACCCGGAGAGCAGTTCCGCTCCGGGGACTGGGAATTTCCGTGACAGGAATAGCTCAACTTCCAACACCCCTACGGAAGCGGCCACATACCAGCTCAGCGCAGCCTGCTCTAACCCCTCCCCACCTCGGTGCGCCCTGGGCCAGGCCCGGGTTCCGCTGGAGCCCTAAGGCGCTCTGGGAAATGTAGGCAGATCGGGGCCGCCTCTTCTCTTGCTGTACGTGCTCTGCCGCCTGCCTCCCAGGCGAGTGGTGTGTGGGTACAGCGGCGTGTTCCTTTGCTTTCCGTCCGCCACCGGGCTGTCTCCGGAGCAGATGACAGAGGAGGAGGCTGTGGAGACCTCGCTGGTGGGGCTGTCTCCTGAGCGGAGGCAGCCAG
>JANRGW010020759.1:0-16554 GCA_024733675.1 Psilopsiagon aymara
GCGCTGGCACAGGGTGCCCAGAGAAGCTGTGGCTGCCCCATCCCTGCAGTGCTCAAGGCCAGGTTGGACACAGGGACATGGAGCAACTGCTCCAGTGGAAGGTGTCCCTGTCCGTGGCAGGGGTTGGAATTGGATGAGATTTAAGGTTCTTTCCAACCCAAACCAGTCTGGGATTCTGTGAAAATAGCATTATTCATGGACCATTTTAATGTGTCTCAAGTTCTGTGCAAAACCCCAGCTGGCTACAAACTGGTCGGTCCCGTGCATGCCAAATACTTGCGGTATGCTATTTTTCACCAACACCCTCACCTTTGCAATCTATCTGTGTTTTAGCAAGCTGATTTACAAGTACATCTTTTCTGAATCATTATCTGAGTCGGCTGCCAGTTGGCCCGAGGCAGACATCCAGGCACTCGAGACTGGGAGAATCGATTCCAGCTGCACTCTGTAATTAGGAAAACCCTGGTCTGTAGCTGGATGTCCAGATGCTTTGCCAAGGAGAGTATCATTTGGTTTAACAAACAGTATTTGTGAGGGAAAAACTAAAGAGTGAAGACGTAATAGGACAAAATTCATATGCCAGCAATTGCTCCTCTTCCCATCTCCTGTTTGTAGGTTGGAAAGGTGGGTCATGGTGGGAAGGGAAGGGAAGGTCAGGGGAGGTTAAACAAATCCTTGGGATTTCAGCTTGGATAGAAGTAAGTTTCTCATACTCCCCACAGAGATAGAAAGTACTTGAAATGCCATTTCTTTCCTGCTTTTGCACAGGCAAAACAGAGCTTTGCATTTTGTTGTGTAAGAGGAGTTAACAGCACAATGAGTTTTGTCAGCAATGAGAACTTGTATGAAAACTTTGTGTGACATGTCTCAGCTAAACCTTTATGCTCCTTGAAGTATCTTCATTTCAAACGCAGGTTTGAGGTCTGTTTAAAGGTTTGTTGGTTGGTCTGTTGACATGAATTAATAAATGTGAAGCTTCCAAGAATAAATTTAATAATACCAGGAAAAATACTGGAGCTTTTGCCGCCAATGCCATTTAATCTATCTCAGCAACTAGATTAAATGACTTGCCAAAAGTCTCAGTGCTTTCTAACAGTAGGATTCCTGTAGTAATATGAGAATGCCTTTGCACAGGGTATGGTACAAAATGCAACACACAACTCCCCTCTGGATGATTTAACAAAGAAGAAATACATTCCCTCCTCTTATTCTTCCTCCAACTTCACTTCTTCCTATCTCTCCTACTCGAGAAACACTACTTTTTAAAGTTATACAAGCAAGAATTAACCAATCCATTCCCATTCTATCGGAAATTGGAAGGTCTTATCTACAGATTATTGCTAATCAAAGGACGGTACTTTAGTAAGAACAACTCACATATTATATGTAATTTATGACATGGACTTTGACAACTTGTTCTTGTTTGACCCTGTAGCACTCAGTCTTTCTCTTGTACTGAAAACACATTGAATGAAATTCATGAGAGGCCATCTGGCAAAACATGTCTGTTCGGGCCTAATGCATCTCCAGCCAGCTTTTTGGATTTCCTTGTGCACTGATTGACATTCTCGAGTTAATGTTCTCCTCTTGTAGCTTTCCAGCTTGATCTGAGACAACTGTGGTTTTCTTACTGTAAAGCAATCAAGGAAAATATTGATAATTAAGTGGAAGTTGTCACTTCAGTTAGGTTTTTTTTTGACCAAACTTTTGGATTTTTTTATCTCTTGCTTTAACTCTAAGAATTTCTTTTTTATCCTTCCCTGCATGTTAGTCCCTATTTAGTTGGTTTAAAAAGCAAGTAAAAGAGCTTAAGTAGCATTTCTTAGTTGGGAAGGTATTTGCATGCAATTCACCAGAGCAGAGGTAGACTGAAAATAACCTTCTCATAAGGCTCACCCCTCAGTTTCCTCTATCCCACTTCTGGTGGATGCAGGTGGATTTTGTCCTTCACTGAGAGCACATCACCCCCTTCTTACTGCATATCACAGCAGGGTTAAGAGCATACTCCAAGGGCGTCTCGCCCATGCTCTGTGCCAGCAGTTACCAGATCAGGTTCATTGAATTTTCACTGATTGAAACCACGATTCATTTCTTTGCTAATAAAAATGTGTTGTGGGTCCTCTGCTCCAGCTATTCTCTTGGTTCTCTTTTCCCTCATACTGTGGTTAACAAGTCCAGCTGTTTTCTCTGTTGCTCAGGACTTTTCTGTTGCTCAATGACAAACTCAAACCTCCTTTTTGTTTCATACCAGCTATGAATACATACACAGGGGCATTGACATCTTGGAGCTGTGCCACTAAAGCATACTTTAGCATGCTTTATTAAAGCAGAATGTTCATCAAGCATCTTGTTATGTTTTATGATTGCTGTTCTGCGATAGGACTCAAGGAGAGCTCTCAGTGGGGAATAGACCTGATACCTTCCTCCTCATCCACTTCTTCTCGTTAGCTGCACCCATGGAGATGAAGCCTGCTACAGTGGATATGCTATAATGAACACTTCTTAAACTGGAGCTGATTTATATTCCTTTGTTAATATAATGTTACATGTAAAGTGAAATTCTGCTTAGTAAATGATTAACTTCTGTGGCAGGCTGTCTGAGTGAAAGAGAAGTAGTACAGAAGGTCTTACCTGTTGTGTGACTTGTTGCTATAAAGCAACAGCGAGTAATGTTGAGAGATTTCAGTCCAAATAGAGAATTTTTGACAATTAATTTTGGATGCTTAGTACAAAATAGGAAGTAATGTAATTTCTGGCAAAACAGTTGACAGCAGATGTAATGCTTTGTTACAATAGCCCAGACTCCGCGTTGTGTGGAAATTAGGTCTGAGTAAAAAGCTGCAGACAACCTAGAGCTCAAAGAACACAAAAGATGACAAAAGCAGAGACTGATCATAGAATCCCAGACTGGTTTGGGTTGGAAGGGATCTTAAAGCTCATCCAATTCCAGCTCCCTGCCGCAAGCAGGGACACCCTCCACTAGAGCAGGTTGCTCCAAGCCCCATCCAATGTACTAATGTTATAGGTATCACTGAACTAGAAAAGTTATGATGCAATAGAATTTGTGAATATGCTGTAGAATTACTGTAGTTCTTTAAATGTGAAGGTGACTTAGTTCAAGTGAAATCAAACTTGTAATCATCCAGCCCATTAATGTACTCATTTGTGCTACTAGTCCTTCAGACTACAGAAAAGTGACATTTGTTGAAATCTCCATTTCTCATCTTCTCCAGTTCTTCCACGCTCATGCCTGAAGCCATGGAAATCAAAAGCAGAGATTTTCAAGCTTTGAATCAGCCCTGAATGCATTGTGAGATTGCTTGTGAACACATCTCAGCAGCAGAATCCCAAGGTTGTTTCAGGTCCCTCTCCTGGGACATAGGAGAAATAGGATCCCTCTGATAACCAGAACCCAGGACAATCAGATCATTTACAGTGGCTCTTTCTCTCCCACTTGCACTTAGTTTAAACCCACATTTTTTGAACACATCTCCACCTGGAAATAATCTTATTTCCTCTGTCTTTTTTCCCCAGGAGGGACACAAAAGCAATGGAGCACTGATGGTCAGAGGACATGCACAGGCCTTCGGCGGCAGAGTGCTGCAGAGAGCAAATCAAGCTCTACGAAGGTAAAATAAATACATTGTGTTTTGATAACAGACACCAGAATGCATTCAGGTTTCAAAAACAACCACTGATTGCTGAGCAGTGTGTTTGGACATGGGTTTCTTTAGCTAGGCTTAGCTTAGGCAGCAGAAAAGCTTAATAAAATGAAGGTTAAGTGTGGCAATTCTGTGCGCTCTTGGAGAGGAGTGAAAGAAATTGCAGAGGGGTTCTTTTAGGAGAAAAGTTGTTAAAAACACCCCAGGAGAATAAATCAAGTAGTATCCAAATATCAGTATGCTCTGTCTCAGATGTGCTCAAGATAAAACCTGAGGTTTTCAGTTCACCACAATTACTTTGTGTAAGTGCCTATTTTTTACACAAGATGCAGCGAAGCTTGAAAGCCCCAAACAAGTATAGGATTAGCTGGTCAAACCCTAAAGATCCATTTCTTTGCCAAAGATTGGAAGGAGGCAATAAAGCATATACTGAAGCAAAGAAAGGAAAAGTAAATAATTTTAAATACTGGTGCATCAGTTTGAGGCTAATCAGGAGCATTTTTTACGCGCCTTTGGACTCTTGCACGATGTCTCCATCTGTGCAGCCCTTAACAAAATAAATAAATGTCAAATTAACTACTGAAGCATGAGAGATGCTTCCAAAATAAAGTATTTCAAGGAACATTCTTCTTCGGTGCCCTGTAGAAATCTGGGGGAAGTTAAGAGTTTTGGAAGGCATGCAAAGGTCTTAAACCTGTAGGTAGAAGTAAATGCGACGCTGAAAAATATGAGGCAAATGTTGTTACAAAGCATGAAAGGAAGAAAATGCTTTCCCTGGGGCTGTGAAATTATTGAATTGTCAAAAGCACAGGCAGCTGATTTAAACAGTTGATGGAATTTACTTGGCATTTCACCTCGTTAATAAACTCTTGATCTACCTCTGCCTCTTTGGGCTCCCAAATCATCCTTCCCAAGTTACAAAGGACCCCATTTTCTGTGCTGTTTCCATGCATGGAGGACAGGAGAGTAGGAGTGGTTTTCCCCATGGGCTTTGGTCCAGTGTTTCACTTCTGGCACCTGGGAGGTCGCAATTCTGTCACTCACAGGGTCTTCCTTGAAGAAGGTTATGTTTTGTGAAGCACTTGTCAAGAGCTGGCATTGATAATCAGATGATAGACATCCAGGCACGACCGAGAAGAATTCATAACAAATAGGAGCAGTGCAGCTAGCAAATGGCACCTAAACCTCAAATGAACTTGGATGAGCTTTCATTACGAAGCTAATCCTCAGATTTTGCATGCCAATTCAGTGGGTTTTTTTTCCTGTTAGGATCAAGAGATCTAGGAACACAGGGCAGGAACAATCAAATCAGCCAATTTACAGCAGCAGTGAGATTAGGGCAGATGCTTTATTGCATGTGACTTTTGTGACCAGTGTGGAAAATAATAGCAGGAGATTTTAAACTCAGGTTTCCTCTTTGTCTGATATCTTTAATGTAAGAGCATCTCCTTTGTCATATTAAGTCAAATAATGTGCACTCTATCAAGATAAATGCTTACTGTCATGGTTGGAAAAATGAATCCAGGCCAGTGTCAATCAATCTTGGACATGTGCGGGTTTACATCATTGATAGGTGTCACCAGGTAATCATAAGCAAGAGGGAACTTATGAATTAAGATAGCACCTGGAGCCCTTAGAGGTAATTATTTCACTTATAGGTAGTGCTTATGGAGAAGTTTTCCCATGCTTATAACTGGTGAGTTTGTAGAGGAGTGATTTCCCTGGTACTTATACATACTCTGCACCATCTGATGGCACACAGAGACCTTCAAGCTAATAAGCCATAATATATTTAAATGCATTTTTAATTTCAGTAGATGATCATGAAAGAGCAGTTGAGACCCTGAAGTTGGCAATGGCAATTGCCTTTGACGTGTCCATTTTGAAACAAATAGAGCAGACAGAAATCCTCACTGCAATGAAGGGTTAAATACTGAAAACAATAGGATAGAATTCACATTTCTCATGTTGATTTTTTTTGGACCAGACTAATAAAGTTTTCATTGAATTCTTCCAGACAATTCAGAGCTGATTTCAAGAGTGTGTGTTTTTAAATGACAAAAAAGTTAATACGAAAAGAAAGTCAAGAAGAAATCTCAACCAGAACTGTCTGGTGTGATAGATGGTAGCTGAGAAACGATTAACACATTATGATAGATTATGTTGGTAATTTGAATCTTTTCATTTGCAGGAATCTCGGTCATCACAAAATGCAACTATTTCACCAATAGTCATTTCACAGATGATTGATGAGAATAAATCAAAAGAAAACTGGACCATTTTGCCTATGCTGTCCATGATCCCGCAGCCCAGTGCTTATCACACCCAGCAGTCCTTGGCTAAGTGTGGTGCAGCCAACATTAACAGAGCATTTATGGTACTTCCCAGCAGAATAGA
The DNA here is from genome assembly GCA_024733675.1 of Psilopsiagon aymara. Classification (NCBI taxonomy): domain Eukaryota; kingdom Metazoa; phylum Chordata; class Aves; order Psittaciformes; family Psittacidae; genus Psilopsiagon; species Psilopsiagon aymara. The sequence continues at coordinate 6,060 of JANRGW010020759.1, forward strand.
AATTCAGGCATCTTTGGCTGACACCACATCTCCATTGGAATCTCCCATCACAGAGGAAAAACGGTGTCAAAACCAGCAGAAAGGATTTGCTTCCATAACTATTACAGCCAGGCGCGTTGCTGCAGGCTTCAGTGACCCAGCACATGGATCTGGGGCAGCACAAGAGCCCAATGCCATTCTCCCCACCTCAAGCAAAGTCCCTGCAAAGTCCTTCCATTGCTGGTCTCCACATGGACACAAAAAGCAACATGTCTCTCCATTAAAGACGTCCGAGTCTTGCTCACAAGTCAGTAAAGAGCTACCAAAGCAGCTTTTTGACTCTGGGAACAAAAATAGTGTGGGTCTTCAAAGCAGTGATGGCAGAGAGAAAGTACCACCTTCATTCATCTCATGTGTCCGCCTTCAGGTTTCTCAGTGGTGTCCAAGTACCATCTATTATTTAGACAAATCTCTCAGTGTGTGCATTGACCAACCTCAAATTAAATGCCAAAAAATTCATAGATCGGTGTTATCCCTCAATATAAATTGCAGTTTGTCTAGATTAACAGCAGATGGAGTAGATGGCATAGCTAATGGAGAGCCAATTGAGGAGATATTTCAAACGAAGCTCCTAGGAGAAAACAAAACTCCACTCAGATCAAACTTGAGTGCAGACTTGACAGAAAACAATGTAATTAATAAAGAGAAACCAAATGGAGGCTATTTGGGTAGTAAATACCCTGCACAAAGTGTCTTTGTCTCTGAACTTCCAGCATTTGTCGATACACCCAGAGGACCTAATAATGTAGTAACAGCAAAGAAAGACAATGGCGAGCAGTCTGACAGCTATCACACTGCATTTGCTCTCCAGCTTCCTAATGCAAGTGAGGAAGCAGGTAAGTAATTTCCATAAACCTCAGTCTGGTGGAGCAGAAGTTCAGGCTGGAAGAGACCCACCACGATGGTTTTATGTGAGCACATAACAGTAATCCTCTGCTGCTGCAAAGGCACAGTGAGTCAGAGCACAAGCCAGACGTTTTCAGTTCCAGGACAACCACGAATATATTTGCCATGCTAGTGATGTGATGCATGCTGCTTATCAGATGGCACAGAAAGCTCTGCCTGTGTTTCCTGCATTAAACCTCTCTTTTTAACCATTTATAGCTATATTTTTTTTTCTCCTTGCAAGTCCTTAGTCCCTGAAAATAATTAGGTCTTTCTTTGTGTAAAAGCTGAATTTCAATGTGTGAGAATAAGAAAGAGATGGCTGAACCGAGCTTGGTTTTGTGCTCCTTGCAATTAAAAATGATCTCGGTTTCTGCTTTTATTTAGAAGGCTATAAGTAATAAGCCCAGGCTTTTATAGTGAATGGCTCCAGGTAAATGGCTTGCAAATCTTTAACAACTTTGTTTCAGGCTTCTCCAAGCCTGAAACACAAAATTGTCTTTACAATACTGCTTCTGAGGGAAGGGAAAGATACCATGGGGATTGCTTCATGCCCAGAGTGGTACAGCTTCTGCTGCACTGGGCTGTAGCAGCTACTTCACAGTGCACTTGGATAACCACAGCAGAGTTTATTGACTCTCCAGGAAGGGAATGTGGATGGGAAGAATGTCAATGAGTGAGTCTGGTTTTTACCAAGAGCACAAAGGTTAAAACTTAACTCCCATGTAACCCATGATCTTGAGCTAAGCTTAATTGCAATTACCCTGTTCTTATATGGACTTTTTGATGTAAGGGTCAGTATATGAACACAGGCTACTTCCTCAGATTCATTTATACCTTCACCTTCCCAGTGTGTAAATGGAAAAAGAGAAAGGTAAGAAACTATGTGCTGTCTTATGAGCTGGACAAGGTACAAAACCTGGGCTGCACCATCCCTTTCCGCTTTACTTTTAATGCTGCACTCTGTGCTAGAGATCGATGGGACTGCTCTTGCAGCTACCAAGGCGCAGACAGTGAGAAGGCACTGCTTTATTCTGAGGCTTTCTTTAAGAAATTATCTGCAGAGACAGGATTTTCCACTGAGAAACCAGCAGTGTCAGTAATTCCAGAGTCAGGCCCTTAAATCAAAACTGCATGGGTCTGCAGGGTGAAGAAAGCCTGAGATAAAATATGTGTGATCCAGGTTTTCTGTTGTTGAAGGGGAGATAGCACAGTGAGGATGTTAACCAGTGCTAAAGAGCTGAGGGCAGAAATATGAAGGGACAAGGGTTGGTGAGGACCTTTCACTGACTGACACAAGAAAAATTAAGCACCTCAGCTTTGGACTTCATCGTAATTTCAAGTAACAATGTCCTCCTGAAGTTGCCCTAGGAATTGCTGTGCGTTCAAGGCTTTGCTCAACACTCCCTAAGTTCTTTCTACGATAACCCACAGAAACAAGGATTAGAATAATATTGAACCTCCTCTGTGGTGGCCATGAAAGAATCACTTTTACCAGAAGTAATTAGAAAGTGAAATAAGACATCACTCATGATTGCACAGTTTTACTGAAAAGAGGAAATAAGTGAGATAACCAGCTGAGAAATACTGGGGCTTGAAAAATCACTTCCACCTTTTGTGTACACAAGAATACAGGTGTAAGTAAACATGGGAAGTGTTACCTTTTTAACTGCTTCCACCTTTTGTGTAAGCAATAATGTAGAACATAAAGGTCTATATTTCTCTCCATCAGACCCTTTGTAATATATAAGAAGGTATTTATCAGCTTACTACAACTTTCCTGTGTGACATTTGTACAAACAGCCAGAATAATGCTTCAAAACATCAGCCTTCCTCACCAGGATCCCCAAAGTAATGGGCTCTTGCATTGCTGTCACCCATGAAATGGGACAAATCATAAGAAAACTAGTGAAATATAGGAGACATCCACACTACTCTTTGAAATGAAAGGCAGTCATTACTAATTTAACCTGGGAGAAAATGATAAAAGGAGTTCTATTTAGCTCCAAAAATGGGGGAGGTGGGAGAAAGAAGTGATCTCTTAGGTCCAATATTCCATTCTGATGTGAATCTGGCACAATCCTGTGTGTTTTTTTTCTTGGACTAGTTTTAAATATCTAAAGATAGCTCTAATGGGACACTGTGGCCTCCCTGCTTTTGGATGTGGCACTTCTGTGTATACAGCTCAAAATTACAAAGCCTGTGTTGCAAGATGCTGTTTTACCAGCACAGCGAAATAACTACCGCATCAGCAAAGTCCTTTGTACCATTACAGGTTCCCAGTTATTGCAGGTATTTTTTCCTCCAGTGTTTCCTAGTTCAAATCCATTCACCTTGAGCTTTGGTTTGCTCTATCTTAATGCAATTAAATGTTTGTGAAATGAAATGTTTTAAAAGAAGGACTATTGAATAAGGGGCGGTGAACAACTTCTGACATGTTGTTAATAGTTTCTGATAGTTATCTTACAGGTGAAGGAATTCAGGGAGCGTTTTGTCTGTCCCATTTCTGATGACCCAGAAAGTTTGAGTTTCTATTAGTTTGCAGCTGTAGGCAATAGCCTCCTGCCAGCAGAAATACAAGTGATAATAACATCACCATGGTAGAGAAGTAAAAAGAAAAGTTACTTTCAAGGCTAGACTTTTTGGTGTGAAGTCTGTAAATGTAGTTTCCAGGATGTATAGGCTGCCTTAGTAGGATCTGAAGTGGAATGAGCACCCAAAAACCTATCTGCATTACAGATACTGGGGCCAGGTTTGTGGTTTCCTATAGGGCCAATTATCATGGCCTCTTTGAAGTGTCTTTTTTCTATTTTTTCATGATTTCACTAATGTAATTAAGATTCTACTTAGAGTGCTACTTGTACTATTTCATGTTCAAATCCAAGTACTCAAGACTCGTCTTTTCATGGACCTGGATAACCTAATCTAAGGTCCTGCTGTCAGCAGGAGGCTGGTCCACATAATTTCCAGAGGTATGTATTTCCACAGTGTACTACATACGTAAAGGATATTTTGGGAATATTAATGGAACGTAAATCCTGGGCTACATTCATGGATGGATGTTATACTTAGAAATCCAAATCTCTCAGACCTGGCGTTCAAAGACTTGTTTAATGCTATAGCATCCAAAGGATGGAATATGATTTTGTGATTTCACCCATATGGACTGTACCTTCAATGGGCTCCAATGGTCTGGGTACTTTACTTCCATTACCTGGCAAGAATTTGGACTGTAAGTGCTGGAAAATCCATGTTATATGTGAAGTCAGACTTGAACTGCAGGAGGACATAGTTGTAGGACCTACTGGCATTTCATCGTAGTGAGTGGCTAGCATTTAAATCCATTGGACAGCTTGAAGAATGTGTGCCATTAATGTGAAATGGCCCACAGAGAGCCAAACAACCCACCTCAAAGATATGACCAAGGGTAAGCCTCGGCCAAGCTCCATGCGGTCCGTATCACGGGTGATTGATGTGCATCACCTTACCTTCGGTCATGGCTTTTAACAAGCTGTCAGAATTTGCTAACGCTGCTTTTAAGTGAATGCTGCAATTTCCTTTACTGTCTGTACCTGATGTCTCATAAATACCAGGTAAGTTAAAAATGAAAAGATTTGGCTTGTTTCTGCTGAAGACAGGGGCATATTTTATCTTAATTTCTCACCTGCCTTTTAATGAATATATTCCACATGAATATCTTGTTTTCCATCCATCTTTTACAATCCGTTACCTACTGGGCTCTATGCTGAATTATTAAAAAGGGGCAAAGAGAAGAAAATGGAACAACTTTTAATTCATTTTGACCTTTTGATTAAACAATATCATCACTTTGCTGTGAAAGATTATTAATGCCAACAACTACATTTATCTGTTTAAGCTTAGATAATCATAAAAATCTTGATGCCTGAGTGCCTTCAGAAATCTCAGCTGTCATATAAACTGAAATAGCTTCTGCTAATGCCTCATCTTTTATAAAATCTACACTTCTGGGTTGTTCTTTTTTTGTTGTCATGCCCAAAACTGCTGTGCTGAGTTGTTAAGGAAGAACAGCTGAGGTGGAAAGAAATGTAACTCCAGTTTGGACGGTAGGTGCTGTGCTGGCTTCTGAGCCCTATGGTGAGATACAGAAGGTGAGGAGGATGCACAAGGCTGGCAGGGGCAGATGACAAAAGACATCTTGCTAATCACACTCCTATGTAAAAACTCACCAGTATGGAAGTTGGGATTATGAGGTATGTGTGAGTCAGCAGTGGAAGGTGAAGGTGACACAATGGTGATGGTTGCGACTGTGGGCACTGGGAGCCACCCCCAGAACTGGGGGTGTCTAGGAAGGGAGCTGCACTGCTGACATCTGGTCACCTGCAGAATTCAGGAATGAGCATTCGAGAAGGGGAAGACCACATTTAAACCCATGAACAAAACAGATCACAGAGGTGGTATTGTCTTCGCTTATACTTTTTCCCAAAGAGAGCAGCCGGTGATTTAAAAGCATAATTTACTTAATCAAAGCAACCCAAGTCACTGAATGGAGAAAACTGAGATGGGATCTGGCCTTTTAGGGTGTTGAAGGGCTCCAAATGATTACAAGCTCTCTTTCCTTCTTAACAAGAGTTTTATTAACAAGTGTTGAAGCCACCAGCATGATTTCTAAGGGGTAAAGCTAGATTTTAATTTGTTTCAAGAGCTATTTTAATTTTTTATGTAGTGTGCATATGTGTATATATATGCACTTGCGCTGGAGTAAAATCAGAACAGCTGGTGCTGCGGGATTTCAATATGCTACTACCTGCAATGGAAAAAAAATGGCTTTGTTTTAAATACACATTGAAAAGCTCCTGGTATGTGAGACATTCGTATAGCAAGAAAATATTGTAGGTTACCTTTAAACTAATATATACTCATGGTTATCAGGATGGGATAATGTAGGCAATCTTAAGAGTGAAGATTATTATTACACTATTAATAGTGTTTGTGTTCAATGATTAAACAGTATTTGAAATGTTGTGATGAATAAATGTGGCCTATCTGGTGTTCTCACCTACTGCTCTGCTTATGGGAGTGTCTCCATGCAATAACCCAGAGTACAAGGCTAGTGTGTATGTTGGGGGGGAAATATATATATATATATATACATACGCACATATACATGAATAAGATATAATTAGATGAAGGCTGTTCCTTACAATATGGAATTTATTGTATAGAAACTTGAGTAGCTGCAGCTGATGCTAATTGACTCTGCAGCCTAAGAATGTGTACAGCATTGCACAGCAGAGATGGTGAAGACAGGAGAGATGTGAAATATGGCACAGAAGATTTTACTTCAGCTTGCACCTGCCAAACACAAGAAGCCAAATCTTCAGCTGATGTCAACCAATAGGAATATCTTCTTTCAGAGGAGTGACACTGATTTACCTCAGCCAAGAATCTGGCCAGGGACATTACTGACTTGGCATTATGGTCAAAGCAGCTGGTGCTGACTTGTTAAGAACAAAGGACCACATGCCAAAAAGCCCATTTAAAGGAGCTCCTTTGATGTTTCACTTCATCTGGTATAAATTTAAAATGGAGGAGGCTGTCAGTTTTCCTTAGTCTAGACGTTTTGTGTCATTAGGTCTGTGTTACACTGCAGTGTGACCTTTATGTACCGTATCAGATACTGAAAAACTGAGGACTTATTCATTATGGATGTTGAAAACTCAGGGAGGATTTGGCAGCCCTCATTTACAAGTGACCCTGGAAGGCTGTCCAGCCTTTAAAACAGACCCAAGCTTGCTTGATGGGTAATAGGAGTTGCCTTTTCTTACCTTGGAGCTTTTTCAATTAATTATTAGAAGGAAGAGGATGCCTCCTCCTCTCTGGAGGGCCCTTTCACATTTACGGAGTACCAAACTCTTGAGCTTTGCTTTTTGTTTCAAGTGCCTGATGCCAGTTCCTTCATAATCTGGTGTGATGAAGGAAGGGATGATGATGCTCTCTGGGTGTAAGAGAAGAAGCAGTGAATCAGTGTGGAGAGGTATTTTTTTGCTCCTTTGATTTAGAAAGCTGTGGGACCCAGAGGAGCGATGTGGACTTCTGCCCTGTGATATGGATGCATAGATACTATTGGAGGTCATAGGCAACAGATGTAAGCAAGAGGGATAGATGATGCTCAAGGCTGTGTAAGCCAAAGCTGCCTCTAAGCTGGTTTCCAATGACAACACTGGCAATTCAATGGCACTGTGATGTTACTGAGTTAGCTGTTCTTTAACAATTTCTCTGCTGTTTTAGGCAACAAGCAGCCATGGATGGTTGGGGGGGGGTGCTTGTTTTTCTCTTGGGTTTGTTTGGTTCTTTGGTGGAGGTTTTTGTTTGTTTGTTTTCACTTATTTAAGGGCATGACTATAAAATAATTTGAAGGCTCTCCCCACCTTCAGGAATCTGCCTTTTGCAGGTTAAGGGCTCAGTTTTATACTATGGGGTGCAGCAATGAACTTGTTAGCAGTTATTTCCCTAGGAGACAGAAGGATGTTTTCCCTGTTCATGATGTTATGGACAACATTTCTATGAGTGAAACTCATAAATTCGAATTATTTTCCCAAAGAGGATCATATTTTCTGTTGAAGATCAAAATCAAGTTCAGCTCTCCTTGTTTTGCTATGTGAAATTTAAGAGGTTTATTTTTCTACTGTTTTCCATCTTGTTCAGGGTGGACACTTCTATCTTGAGCTGTCAGAGCTGGTTAAACTGTGAGACAATTTGAAGTGAAAGACTCTGGAGGGGGCAAGTCACTCATTAGCACTCAGGGCAAGCAGTGGACAACCGAATACTAGAATCATTAATGATTAAGAGAAAGAGATGGGCTGTGTGAATTCAGTGACTGCATTATGCCACTGGAGTAAAGAGCCTCATTTTCCCCTTATTCACACTTGGTTTAAAGTAGGAGCAACAGTTCTGCAGTCTGAGTACTTGGCTCAGTCTTGCTGCAGTAAATTATCAGAGAACTGAACAAGTAGGTGCCTTGGACATGATGAGAATACCAAGTGGTTGATACTTTTCTTACCCTGCAAATCACCATTTAAATGTTTTGAATCATCCTGAACTTTTTCCTCTTTTAAAGCCACACTGCATCAGATTACTCCTTGAGTCACTGCAATAGTGCCTGGTAGCTTCTAGCATGACATCCTTGCAATGCAACCATGGGTGTCTGAGATTTTTAGTAAGCAAATGTTATAAAGAATGTCTAGAAAGTGTAGATGCAAACTGCAAAGTATTTTTAATAATCACTTCCATGGTTCATAGCAATGCAAACAGAGATCCCCTCAGTCTAAGGACTAGTTACCTGGAAGTGTTGTATTTGTTAAGGACTCAGCTTTGGTGTCACACAGCCAAAAAGGCTCGACAAGAAAACCGATGATGACTAGAGGCATGAGTCTAAATCCTAAGATTGATCATCTCCAATGAGAAAATAATTATAGGATCATGGAATGGTTTGGGTTGGAAAGGACCTTAAAGCTCATCCAATTCCAACCCCCTGCCATGTGCAGGGACACCTTCCACTGGAGCAGCTTGCTTCAAGCCCTATCCAACCTGGCCTTGAACACAGCCAGGGATGGGACATTCGCAATTACCAGGTGCTTGACCAATCTCCAAATTATAAAAGATTTAATGAAAAAGGAATACTTTTTCCTTTCATCCCATCCCAGCACATAGGAAGAAAAGGGAGGAAATGCTAGCAAAACATCCAAATGCTCTTTTCAATCAGGTGAGTATTGGGAACTGACTGGTGCAAAGCAGGCGAATCACGTCATGGGGGTGGATTACTTCCTGACCACTGAAATATTCTGCAGCGATAACACAGTGTCATGATTCAGAGAGTAAAATGATCTCCTGCAGGTGCCAGGCAGGAGCGTTTCCTTTTTGCTGGTGCAGTCATTGCAAATTGCACCCTTCCTCAACCAAAGCTCTCCACACGCAGTTGGAATCAGTGCATCACATCCCGTCCTGAGCAGCACGTTGCTGCCCAGCAGCTCCCTGAAATTATTTTACACCAAGAGAGAAGATTGATCAATTATTTGCAAAGTGTTTTGAGACAATGAACTGACAGTCACCACAGAGAAACCTAGTGTGAGGTGCCGTTGATTAGTTGCCTTATGGGATTGTTTGCTCTGAAGCCAAGTGTTGGACTACACTAATTTTGCCAAAAGCCTTGGGTAAACAAGCTGTTTCTTGATATCAAGAGGCTTTTCTTACTTTGAACTGATTATGTGTTGAAGATTAATAGCTCTTAGGTACACTTAATAAGCTTTCTCTTTCAATGATGACAACTTTCTACAATCAAATATTAGCTTTTGCAAAGAGAGAGCATCTTCTTTCTGAGAACTGTGTCAGCAGCTGTCAATGGCATTTAAAAAACCAAAAAGAGCGAGCTAGAAATAACGCGAGCTCGAAATAACACAACCTTTTTTGTTAGAGATGATTTTTTAATCTAAACTTTTAGCTTGAGTTGTTATTGATATAGCTGAGAGAATTAAGCCTTATCCCCACCAGGCAGAGCTGTTTGAAGAAGCACTAGTATAGGTACAATGACATGTTCATCAGGAGAAAGAACCTGGCTGATTGTCTCAGGTCAAGCTTGCAGAATTGCCTTGGCTTCGTGTCCTGACAAATAGAATGGAGCAAATGGGCAAACTGGGAATGGAGCTGAGGATGTGGCCCAGCCCTGTGTCTCAGGACCCAGCCCCAGGTTTTTATGGAAAGGTAAATCTAAGACCTCCTTAAGCATTACATTTTGAACAGGGAGCATGGGCAGAGAGAGCCACATTACTGTCAGGATTTTTTGCAATTGGAATAGTTTCCATGGATGCTAATGCTGAAAAGCAGCTGATACTACCTCTTGCAAAAGAGCTATCTGACAAGCATCAGGAGGCAGTTAGGGACATAGCTCTCGTTGTTGGTCTGCAGAAATGTTGGTAAAAACATCTGAGTTTTGTATCACTCCTTGCCAGCTGCAGCTTGTGCACTGATTAAAAGGAATGCCTTTTCCTTGGCAGTGATCTGAACAATAAATTATCCATCCTATCTTCCATCCCTTGACAACCACTGAAATAACTAATAATATTGTCATTGTCCTCTATGTTTCCATTATTCTGTGTTACCAGGCTGTTGAGGTGATGCAGTCTGTTTACTTATATCTACTAGGATCAGGTGGCTTAGCTGTAGTAATACTTGATTCACTATAGGAATTGAGTCATCAGTCTTTGTCATCAAGAGGTTGCAGTTTTGGTTCTGGGTTACAGATAGCTGCTTGAGGCATGTGTGGGCTCTGTACAGCCTTCACCTACATATTCCTGAGCCTAAATCTTGAAGAATGTACAGGAGGTATAGCTTGTATAGGCTGAGAAAGTTGGGGTGGAGAAGAGAAGCTATGTTGGAGACCTCAGAGCAGCTTCCAGTGTCTGAAGGTGGCTTCAAGGATGCTGGGAAGGGACTCTTCATCAGGGACTGTAGGGAGAGGACAAGGGGTGAGGGGTTCAAATTGAAACAGGGGAGACTGAGATGAGCTCTTGGGCAGAAGCTCTTCCCTGTGAGG
>JANRGW010020761.1:0-16451 GCA_024733675.1 Psilopsiagon aymara
ATTCTTTACTGTAAGGGTGGTGAGGCACTGGAATGGGTTGCCCAGGGAAGTTGTGAATGCTCCATCACTGGTGGTTTCAAGGCCAGGTTGGACAGAGCCTTGGGCAACATGGTCTACTGCGAGGCACCCTTTCCAATGGCAGAGGGGCTGGAACTAGATGATCTTAAGGTCTTTTCCAACCCTAACCGTTCTGTTAACGATTCACGTTACACAAAGTTCAATTGATAATAAGACATAAGTCAGTATGAGCTTAAAGGTTCCATTTCTAGCCATGTCAACTAACATTTAACAATCTTCCCATTCTTCCAAGTAATCTGTTCCCTATTTAAAAAGATTAGAATCCTGAAAGTATGCTGTCTTTTCCACCAATATTCATCAAAACCTCATGGAAGTCAACTCAACAAATGTTAAGCAGGAAAGAGAGCACAACAAACGGCAAAAATGAAAATTAATTTATTTTAATCGACTACTATGGCAGATATGACACAGATAAGGGTTGAGTGCCGAGAGACTGCAGTGAGCTGTCCTTTTGTTTCATTGTGCAATAAGTTATATAGTTACTATAAAATGATATGCAATTATTTTTTTTTGTATGGCTCGATTTCTTTCCTTAGTGTCTCCTACTTCCTATTCAGGCATTTTATTTAAACTTCTTGATAAAGGTACAGCAGGGATACTTGACAAAACCTCAAAATCCTAGATTAGTACAGAAACTGAACATGTATGAAAAGTGTGTGGCTAGATTAGTTCCCATAAAATGAATGGATATGGAGTTATTTTTGAAAGAGCATATTAAACATATTCTTTTTTTTTCCCCTATCCCTTAAAATTCTGCTCTCATTGTTATCATTTGAGGTGTACAGTTAGAGCACCTGGAACCAATCAATCCATTGAAGCTCATTCTTTCACATATATTATTCATAAGAAAAGGATTCTTTTAGTGGATTAAAGGTACGGTAGGAACTTGCACTGTCTCCCTGCACTCTTTGAATGCTCACAGATTCCTTTGGGGAGAAAAAAGGTGACACTGAATTAAACTTTTGCCATGCTTCACTCTTCAGAGTGTAACTAGAATTAAAAGGTATAAAATGCTTCCTTCACATGAATATCAGGATAAATTTGATAAAAATGGAGTAAGAAAAAAAGAGCCACTTTTATGTAATTAATAGAGAGAGTTGAGTTGTGACATATCCAAAGAGGTTACGACATTCTGTTACAGATCTGGAATGGATCACCTCAAGTGATTTTGAAGAGGGTTCAAACAGCACAAAGCTTCTTTAGCTAGCCTATTCAAGGCTGAAAAGGAACATCAAAACTCCACATCTTGGTTAGAAATTAATGTCAGAAAATCTATGAACCTCTTCCATGCCTCCTCCAAGAGGAATTAGCCAGGGAGCATGCATAAGAGAAGCAGTTGTATTCCCTACTCTACAAAACACAGCCCAACTTTCCCCTTGGGATCAGTGACCTTTGGTCCACCCATGCACATGTTGATGTAGACCACAGATGGGATGATTCAGGAACAGCACGAAAGTAGAACCAAAAATAAACACTGGAGGGTGATATATTTATACAAGTCTTTTAAATCTTAATGCAGAACCTTCCTTGGGAAAACAGCTTTTACTACAGTCAAGAATAAGATATTTACTTAACAAAATACCTTATGAAACAAACTAAGGAACTGGCTTATTTGTTTAGATATGTAAATGTTTGTTTAGGTAATGAAAACTCACATTTCCTCCCTTTACCCTCTTTTCTGGGTATACACATGTGCATAGTTAGCATACAGACTTCAAGAATAAAAAGGTCAGGTTTCTACTAGGGAAAAATGTTAAAGGCAGGTGTGGATGACAAGGCCAATTGCCTAGGGGTGAAGCAGCAACATTTTCTGTAGCTGATGATGGCTTGGATAGGAAACATCCTCTGTCTGACCTCATCTGCTAACTGCAAGTCATTGCCACTACAAACAAGGATTTGCCATGTCAGACTGTCAATATCATCTCTCATCATTGTTACAAATTCCCACTATTTTCACTGTTGGTGCTAGCTTTGGTTGCAACTCAGATCTCAGTACAAGAATGTAGCTGAATGCTGGCCTATACTGTTCCAAATCTAAATCTCAGCAGGCCTGGATTGCAGGCTGATGAGGAAGGTGACATAATATGTGTTGACTGTCCCTGTTCCACCCACAAGTAATGTTAGGAAGGCTGCTGTGGTAATGTTTTTAGTCACACATGGTTTCAAGCTCAGTAAGTTGAACCTTCCATCCACACTGGGTTTTAAGAAACATAAAAACTTCAAGCCTCATCGCAGACTGACCAACTTGTGTGAGAGGGGAAGGAAAAAAAGATTTTGTTAGAAGATGCTGTAGATTTTGGAATGGCAGAAGGGTCCTGATTTTTCTGTTTATTGTTAACACACACGTAATTCAATGTTCATGGGAATTACAATAGAATAAAGGAAATGTAATATCAGGGGAGAGGATGTGCAATACAGCTTTCCTCGCTTTGATGTATTACCATTTTTTAAAAAGGTAAAGAAGTAGGGAATCTGTCCTCTGAAGCTAGGTAGAACGACAGCAAGCCTTAAATTGGTGTCCTGAGCTTACCTAAACACACAGCAGCATAACACGGTATTGTTTCCAGAAGTGCTGAAACACTATTTGTTCTCAACAGTGAGTTCATCTGCTATAACAATTAGCTGCTATCAATAAAAGTCAAAGACTCTTAGTTACAAAACCAGCTTTGAAATGAAAACAACTACTTACAGAAAAGGCACATTTTGAATACACACTGGTAATCTGCAGGCCTGTATGAGGACAGGACTCGCTTCTGCTGCTATGTAAGGCAGGGACAGTCACTCAGCCAGAGACTGCAGGATGGCTTGTCACACACTAGCAGGTAACCACGCCAAAGCCAAAACCAAGTAAGCATCAGCTTCAGTGGGGAAAAAGAGGCCAGTGATGGACTCTCTCAGAACACTGAAACTGGTTTTCTCAGTGGGACCACAAAAAATGCTGCACTTTATTCCCAGTGCCTGTAAGGCCTCACTCAGTAGAGAAAAAACAAACCCTGCTACCTGACAAGCAAAAACAACTGGGAAAAAAGTTCTCTTGACTTTCCCGTTCTTCCTTGCATTACTGTATTTTCTACAGTGAAAACCATTTTTCATCTACAAAGAGAGAGGTGACACAAAACAAGCCCCCAGATAGCCTGTTCCACACACTGGGCATAATTTTTAGCCGGTATCTCCCTGTTAATGCTACTCAGTATACACATCAATAAATTTCTAGTTATTGAATCAGATGTAACAAGTACATCAGAATATAATGTCCTTCTTGATGTCCAGCTATAAGGTAAGAAAACATAACTATCAGAAGAACCATGAATGTTATTCCAAATTTTGGAATTTAGTGAATGGGCTCAATTCTAACACATAGAGCTGAGATTACTTCTGGGTCTTATGTGAGAATGATTTCTTTGTATTTTATCATCTCTTGGAGATATTTTTATATCTTATTTTTGCTCAAGTACATTTATCATGTGTTTTATCTTCAAGATAGTGGGATGATAATGCTTTCCCACTGAAAATGTGTCCTATAACCCTTTAAAGTATTAGCAGTACTATCACTATTCCCATCCAGAAATGTATGAGCATCTAAGCAGCCCAGTTTACAAAGAAACAAAAACACCCAAACAAAACCCAAAACAACATGCAGTATTTTTCCGAATACTTCCGTTAGAGTCAAGATTCTTCTTAAAACTGTGGTGGTTTATCTCAGATGAGGGTTGAAGCTGTAGGGTCTGAATAGATATTTCCTTAGATATGTGAACAGGCTTCTCTGAAGAGAATGGGATTAGAAAGTAATACAATTCACTCTGTACACAGAATACAGAGCAACCGGAGAATTAATCATGTAGTGTCAATTAATGAAGGTCCCAGAATCTTTTTAAGGATGTTTAGCCAATAAAGTTATTAGTCTCCATTGATTCAATGAAAGGCTGGATGCTTCAGTTTGCACCAACAGCATGCTGTAGGAACCTCTCTGAGGTAGAGAGCTCTAGAGGCCAGTGGAAAAGATCAGAACAGGGAATGCATCAAACGATTAATAGCCTTAAAGTTAACAGAAAGCAGCATGACTACTTCAGTAATTTTAAGAACAAAACTGCAACACTGGGGACTACAGATGTTACTGGTCACAAATAAAGGATGACACAAAGAATTCCAGGAGGCTTAATTTTTATACATCCACAACAGCAGGAAAGTTTATATAACCTCTTAAAGAATTTTCAGCTTCGATACAATGATTCCTCTTAGATTTCTGAGAAGGAAAAAGTAAGTGCTTTTCATTAGAAGACTTAGCTAGAATGTAATCATTTAAATGAGAGCCCAAAGACATAAAAGTCTTGAGAAGTTCAGGTTGTTCAGAGACCAATTAATTTTTTCTCTGCTGTAAGTTAAAAGAACTGGGTTTCAATTTGTTCCAGACAAGTATTTGGATAACTAAACTGAGCCTATTAAGAGAATATTTCAGAACAAGGTGTTGGAAGGAGGTAGAAAAGGCATTTGTACTGTCTGGCAGCTTATGTGGACTTCAGATTCTTTGCACACAGACCCCCTTGCCTCCATGACTGGACTGACTGTTCATACTCCTCATCATTTCCAGAACAGGACTGCATCGAAATATGTAAAGGGAAATATGTAAATACTAACAAAGATCAACTTGGACTTTATTAGTTCCTTATAGTTTGATATTCCACCCTAAACCACAATACAGTAGTGACTGACAAAGACAATATTATTACATGTATTATGATACACCTCAATGCAGAAAAATTCTATAAAACAGGGTAACTGGCTTGTGTTGCTTTAGCTTGGGAATCGTAGCTTCAGAAAGTGAGAATAAGGTTTTGTTATAGCTATTCAAAACTCAAAAAAGGTTTTAGTTTTTAGCTCATATAATAAATCTTTCCATCCTTACTAATTGTAGATGAGTCTGTATGCTAACCCTAACAAAAAACAGTTTAATACCTATTAAAAAAAGATTCGTAGCTTCTAGTCCTGTAGTTTCCATAGCTTTTCATTTTAATTCAGGTTTAGATTTATTTGTACTTTTAAAAAAGGTGATGAAAAATGTTGTATTTAAAAACTTAAAGTCCATAATAAGTGCTTTAGTTAGAAGAGAAGCTTTCTTGATTTTTAGGGCTGGGCTTTGGGAATCGAATTTTTCTGGAGCATAACATTTTACTTACTGGAGGTTGATAAACTGCAGTGTCACCTGCCAGCTGGCTTCTGTTAAAGAAAGCTGATTGATAGGTCAGGACACACATATGAAGACCAAAATAATAAAGATGGTAGCAACTCTTTTTTGGTTTTCCCTAGAGAATTAGTCAGCTAGGTATTCCTTTGGCTTGAACAGGATCATTATTGTTAGTTGCCTGCATTATTCTACCTCCTACAGGTACCAATCATCGTCACAGTTTTTTGTCTACAAAGCTGTTAACATTCTGTATGAAAAAATGGTTTGGACATACTACATAGAGTCTCTAAATGCTTATCATCATAAAGCATAATTTAGACATTAATCTGTGTGCCAACTGCAATTTCATCTCCTGTGAATGAGGATGTCTTTGCTAAAGAAAGTACTCCAGTGTGAAAGAATAAATAAAAATAATTACATTAAAATAATTCACATTTTAAATGCAGAGGTAGAAAGCAATTGCTTTTCCGAGGGGTAGGTTTGTTTCAAAATAAAATAATAAAAAAATAATATTTTTATTCCAAAATAATTTAAGAACTAATTCCTTCAGCTTTCTGTACAGGTACAGTTACGAGTAAACAAACAGCAGCTGCATCACTGTTTCTTCATTTCTTTAGCTTACTGCTTGTCTGAATCTTGCATTAACCTTTTTCTTGCTGGGTGCGTCTGCAGGCAACTGCTTTTCACACCCATTAACCTTGTTTCATAACTTGTGATTTGAAATAGCTTGATCTGCCAAAGGGAGATGCCCTCCTCAAAGGGTCAGAAGCCCAGCCACCTCCCTGCCTGTATTGCACTTCAGGTATAAATGACTGGGAGCAAGGCCAAGGAATCCTGTACCATACCAGCACTTAATAAGCATCTTTTCTGTCATCAGGTGTGTAACAAAGACTGTGAATGGTAGAACAGTATTCCTAATTTGAATTGGTATTAACAGTGATTTAGAATTTAATTATCTGAAGGTGAAATTAAATCACCATGAGCATAGAGAAGTATCCTTATTAGAGATATATAGATATACATATTTAATTTCAGGGGGCTCTGAATCCAAACAGATTCATGAAGACTACAGCATATATATTTAGTACAGTTCTTCTGTTTTGAAGGTCTAGAACATACCAGTTTAGACCACGGAAAATCCTTGTTTTGTTTGGGACAAGTCACCTTCCAAGAAGGCTATCTGCCTCTCAAGTGTAGCAAAAAAAACCTAGGACATTAAACCAATGCATGTAGGTGGTCTGCAGGCTGCTCACCAGCCAGACACACGGACACAAAGCAGACTGTATGGACAAGCATATGACAAGTTTGCAGCTTTAGAGGCCTCTCTTCTGATTACAAGCTCTGACCATTTTTAATCAACATACTATGCCGATCTTCTGTCCTAAAAAGGAAAGCAGGAACTCTGCCATTTACCTTTCTGGTTCTCTAATACATAGAATGGATCCCCTATACAGACAGCCCTACTGAAACATCTTTGTACTGCCTCACATTCTGTTTTCAAAACAGGTGAGCAAAAAAACCTTTCCTATTGTCAAGGTCTTGAAATGATTTATTTTGGTATTCCATCCTAGCCACATACCTTATGATACTAAAAATAGCAGCAGCAAACTAGGAAAGTGAAGAGGACTGCTGTTTTGTGGATGCTATCAATCTAACTGGTTCTATACTTCAGAAGAGCACACAAAGAGCTCTTAGTTGTTTACCTGCTTCATTTATCATCAAGGAAACGCTGATCATAAGTTTCCTTAATATTAGTTGGCAGCTAAAAACCACCAAAACCAAGTCTGCACTAAACAAGCATAAACCCACATGGAGCATGTGATATCTGTGCAGCATCTCCAGTATCTGCAAGAGTAACAAATTATGTCCTTTCTGAGTGGGCCTTCATACCCTCCTTTTAAAAGCAGCTGTCAAATTAAGAAAACAGGAATTGTTACTGACTTAGGTACCTTCACCAGTTAAACAAAACAAAACAAAACAAAAAAAACAACAAAAAAAGCACAAAACAGAGTTCTCAGCTTCATTCCCAGAGGAATGTAGACTATCTACCAAAGGGCACTATCTTAACAAAACTGGCTTGTAGTGCAACTCCCGCAACTTTAAATGAAGAGTTGCACTAAGAACTCAGCAACATGCCTTAACTCAAGCCTGACTGCCCTTACAGCTGGTAACTGGAGTCAATCATGGTTCAAAACATGATGCCACAATGTAGCAAGCTGAAGAAGCTGCTCTAGTTACTCTGTGCTCACTAAGGTATACCTGTTACTGAAAGATTTTCCAACTTCAATCTGCGGCTCTAGAAAGAGTAGATAATATGTCGGTTGGGAAGAACAGGTGGTACCTCCCTAGGTAGGCTGATACTTGTCAGCTTTAACATGATTTAACTTGAATACTTCTTCAGTCTGGAATGCAGCTATCTGCTTTGGCTGACCTCACCTCAATCCTCACACAGTTGCAGACAACCTGTAGCTCGTAGAGTCACATTCACCAGGTGGGTCTAGTCAGGACAGATTGATGACAAAGACCTTTTGCCAGTCATGCACGGAGTTACTGAGATCTGTAACAAGTTCATAGGTAATTCCCTTAGAAAGCTGTATGGAAAGCAATTTTCAGTGTACATCACCAGCTCCACTACGTTAACCATTAAATTGCTAGTATTTAGAACTTAGAATGACACCATTCTTTATGTTATGCAGGATTCTTAATGTTATGTTCAACTACCACTAAATTAGTTTTAAGTACTATTCTGTTATATTGCTCATTTGGGCTAAGCTGATTCATCCAGAAAAATATCTCCACTAATATAATATGAAACCATCCACAAGCATGACAAATATGTTTAGAGGCAATAGCACTGGTACCTAATTTAAACAAACTACATTGTAGAAGCACTTCTTTTCTCAGAAAACACAGCTCTGAGAAAGACCAAAGAATTTTAATAAGTCAAAACCTAATGTTTGAAATTTAATATTTGTTTGTTGAGCGGTGTTAGCAGAATCTTCACTAGAAGCAGGATTGATTGACCTTGGCTGTAATTCACCAGGGTTTTTGTTCTGTGTCACTCCTATAGATCCTTTTCTTTGTCTTACAACTTCCATAACCAATTTTACATCCACCCCATGGGTGGGATGGTGGCAGCTGGGATAAATACTGATAAACTGGAATAAGCTGGGTGGAAACACTGGGATAAACACTGAAGCGAAAACTGAGGGTGTAATGGCAAAATAAGATGATTCACTACTCTGAAGAGTCTCTGGATCACTTCTTCAAGGCCAAACTGTTTACTGTATTTTTAAACACCTATACTACATAAATTATAATGTAGAGGTACATTGCCTTAGGCTACAACCTCAAGTAGCTATAGTACTCTTTGCCTGAAATAGTTTCAAGCCCTAGCCCACAGTTGCAATGGAGAACACCAGAAAAGCATTCTCCTTCCTCCAGCCCATGTCTCTGCTATAGTCCATTCAGCCTTTCGTAGACATGCATGTGTTACCTGTGTTTAGTGCACCCCAAACTACCCCAAGCAGGGGCGAAGAACAAATGCAGGACTGAGAAGGAGAAAGCTTGTCTGAGGATTAAACTAATTACATCACAGTTCTTCCAATGAATGTTGATTGCACCACTTTGACTAATTTGGGGTATGTTTGCATAAATTTAACTCAAATAGAAAATACATGTTTTGAAATTAGTCTTCCCTGTTACTAGATTGGGTTTTATATAGTATTTATCTTTCAAAAAGACTAAAGCTAGCTATCCACTAAGGGTACAAAAATACCATTGAGGACTGATAATTAATTTCTTTTTATAGTTTTCTTTCGTCTTTAAATATTTAGGTGCTTAATACTGCAAGTTCCTTCCCTAGATACTGTAGGATTTGTACAGCTTCGGATGGCTGAGGACTTGAAATACACAAGCCAGTTATCTTGCAATATAACTGGAAGATAAAAATAGGCATTTTATGATCATATTTCAGTGTAAGGCCCTGCAACAGAGGTTGAGAGACTTAACACAATTTTTTTATTCATGCTGAGACTTTATTTTTCTCTTTAGATACAAGAAATCTCTTTCATATTCTTTTCTTTCCTTAGAAGTAACTCAGGAAAAAAACAAAACAAAAAACAAACCCACACAAACAAAAACAAAGACCAAAGGACCAACCAAAACAAACAAACAAAAACCCAAACAACCAACCCCAACCTATTTAATTCTGAAAACCTTTTTCTCAATAACTGGCATTATAAGAATTCTTCTGCTCCAGTACTTAAGTTTTGACACTTCACGTACTTGAATCATACAGCAATTACGAGGTCTTTATCACTAACCATAGAACAGTTAGGAGAAAGGACCTTAAGATCCTCTAGTTCCATCCCCCCTGCCACGGGCAGGGACACCTCACACTAAACCATGCCACCCAAAGCTCTGGCCTTGAACACCGCCAGGGATGAAGCATTCACAACTTCCCTAGGCAACCCATTCCAGTGCCTCACCACCCTTACAGTAAAGAGTTTCTTCCTCATATCCTATCTAAACTTCTACTGTTTAAGGCTGAACCCATTATCCCTTGTCCTATCACTACAGTCCCTAAAGAAGAGTACTTCCACTGCACCCTCATAATCCCCCTTCAGATGCTGGAAGGCTGTTATGAGGTCTCCACACAGCCTTCTCCTCTCCAGGCTGAACAGCCCCAACTTTCTCAGCCTGTCTTCATATGGGAGGTGCTCCAGGCCTCCCCATCCTCATGGGGAGGACCTCGATCATCCTCGTGGCCCTCCTCTGGACTTGCTCCAACAGTTCCATGTCCTTTCTATGTTGAGGACACCAGAACTACAAACAATATTCCAAGTGAGGTCTCACAAGAGTAGAGGAGCAGGATCACCTCCCTCAACCTTCTGGTCATGCTCCTTTTGATGCAGCCCAGGATACGGTTGGCTTTCTGGGCTGTGAGCACACACTGAATCCAGCTCATGCTCATTTTCTTATTGACCAGCACCCCAAGTCCTTCTCTGCTGGGCAAGAATACAAATGTTTTAAATATACTGGAGTAAGAAAGATGTCTTTAGTAAAATACTGACAAAGGAAGTACTCTTGTGTATATGGTTAGCCCATAACAGATAAGATTATGTCCTGATTATGAGCATATTACAAAGATAAAATAAACACTTGAAAGCCTGTTTTGTTTTCATCAATCTGATGCCCATGATAGATGATGAGAAACATCCTGTAGCTTAAATGCCAGTGTGCTTCTACAAAGTTACATAATCTTATCCCAGTAGCACACTCAGACAAAACCAAGCTTCTGCATTTTTTTCTTTATATGTATATTTTTATTTTTAGATTTTGAATATGTCTACCAGTACTTGTACAAACTCGTGCAATTTTGTTTGCAGTTTGGTTGCTGTCTGTGCCCAGAACATACCTTGATTTTGGACTTCATAGGTTCATCAGGAAGAGGGTAGCACTGAGAATACAGAATATATGGATATGGCATTAAAGCCAAGGTGCCAGAATTTCACCTTGCAATTACAGCTGTGAACTACTCTACTAGTCACAAAAGTGTTCTCTTTGTACATTTAAGAACTGTATGTATATGGTATAAACTAACCAAACAGAATACCAGCCCTTGCTCTGACAAAGGGGTTATAACTACATTATGGCTACACTTGGCTGCTATTTCTTATGAGACTACTGCTGTCGAACCAAGTTTTACCAGCCCAACATTGTTCAGTTAACCCTTGCAGCCAAACAAGCTATATATGGTAGATATTTTCATTGATTAAGGGAAAAGAAACAGTATTGAAGTATTTTCCCTATGCCACACCTTAAATTCCTGAACATTTCCCTGAGAGGGTTCAGGATTTATATATGAATGCCTACACTTTTGGGAACTGCTGCTCTTGAAAGAAAGATTTCACAAATGTTCATTTTGCCTCCTGTAAATCTCTGTGTTTTAGGAGCCCAGTGTCAAAGCCTACTTGATTTTTTTTCCAACAAATTTCATAAGTACAGTGAATGGTAAAATTAGAATACACTACTATTACTATATGCTTTTTCTCTGTAGGGCGTGAAAATCCCCATCTTGTGCAAAGTGCAATTTAAAAAAAAGAAAACAAAACAAAAAAAAAACCAAAACCAAACAAAAAAAAACCCAACCAAACAAAACAACAACAACAACAACAAAACAAATGCCAAAAAACCACACCAAAAACCACACCAAAATCACCAAATAAAAACCCAAACACATGCAACAAAAAACATCTTCCCTCAACCATGCCAGGCTCACATAAGCAAGCTTGATAAACAGGTGAGGCTTTTCACTCTTCACAAAATATAAATAACACTTCACTAGCACATGCAAATATCTTTATAGGTAGCTACTGTATAGGTTACTGCTAATTTGCTTACTCGTTACATCCTTTTCCCACTAGTAATGTTTGAGAATATTTCATCTCCATTAACTTGAAGTGGTATTGAAAAATGAAAAAAACACTGGAAGTAAGTGCAAAGATAATTTGCTTGCAAGACATAACTAATCATGTTGGCTTTGCATATTTTGTACCTGTGCTGAAACCCCGAATTCTCAGTTGACCTAAGAGATCTTCCAAGGTAGAGAGAAATCAGTGGATTGTCAACAAGCCATTATACATCAAGCTAAGCTCTGTAAAAATACCACTTACTAGAAGATATTTCCTTTCCCTTAAACATTCTTCCTCTTGACAGCAAGAATGACAAATTCAGAGATGCCTATAATTCATACACCTAATGCGGACTTAGTCATTAAGAGCAAATTTCAAATGCTTTGGAGAACGGGCTGCTGTCCTGTTTTACATTTACACTGCCTCATGCAAAGGCATCTAAGTCAGATGTGTGTAAGGAAAAATACTATAATAGTAACAACGCAATATACAATGCTACTATATATAAAAATACAAATCAAGATTGAGTGGCTCTAAAATGAAATGTGCTTCCTGAAAGATGTTCCATTTTGCAATATTAACTGGCTGTCTCAGAAATTAAACTATGTTGCTGTCATGCACTTCTGTGAATATAACCACCAGGACTAACTCCAGGAGAGTATCAATTGACTGCAATCCACTATAAAAGCCTTTCATGAAGAGATATTTACCTAAAAATCACATCTTCCTTCACAGGCATAAGAGAAAAATAGTACTTCATTATGAAGACTGAGAATGACCTCTGGGAACATCAGACAACTCACCTGGCATTTTGAGATTGAAAGGGTTTGTTTTAAGCAAGACGTAACAAAATTTTGTCTAGTTTCACAAAAAGATGCTAAGAAATTAGAGCTGGACTTCAGAAAATAGGACAGATCCTGGTTTATATGGCTAACAGATCCAAGTGGGATGGGTTTGCCCATTTGAAATAAAAGAGGAAATAAGACTTAAAAAAAGCCGAACTACAAAATCAACTACAGGTAATGTTTTTCTTACTGCTCCAGCGGCTCTAACATTTCAGAAAGAACACATAATAAGTATCTCGTAGTCCTTGCTATCTTTTATACAGACCTTTCCAGGATTTTAAGAAACAGTTTATATGAGTGTTAGGATCATTACTGGTAATAAACCAACAAACTTCTTATAAGTACCAACTATTCCAACTGAAAGAAAATATCTTAGGAAGATTTCCAACAGCAGATATTGTAAAAAAAGATGAAGATTTCCACTGTACCAAGGAAAGTGAATGCATTTGACTCTGCCTCGGGGTTTCCCACGCTCACTGTTCAGGTCTGAACAGTTAATTCTACTAGGAGTTAAGGAGGAATAGAAATAATGTACTTCATATTTTAAGAGACAAACCAAAAAAATATAAAAGATTTCAGATGTTAGGCTGTTTCTTCTTCCTATTAATACCAGAAATAAAGTTATGCTATTTAAGAAGTAAGGTAGAATGAAGGTGAGATAGTAGAAAACTATATACAACGTCAAGTACAATGTCTAGGTCTTTTTTGAGTGATTAGTTTTACACACTTAATTCATAAAGGCAAACCAAACAGCTAAATGAAAAACACACATTGAAACTTATGAAACTAGAAGACACAGAGAAATCAATTATAGAAAAATATAAAAAGTTACAGAAGAAGGTTTGTGCATTTCATTTAGTAAGGAGCATTTCTGAAATTAAGTTTTTCACAGTACAATGTGCACAGATCAAATTTATCCAAAAGAAGGAATCACAAAAAGTCTTAACAGTGAACAGAGCCTTTGGAATCAATTTGAGATGTTGTCTCAATACCAAAGATCTCTTTGGGGAAAAAAATATTGGACCTTTATGAAAAACTCAGAGAAGTTAAACTGTTGGAAGGAGGCTAAAAGGGAGAGTCAATGCCTAAAAGTTGAGTAGAGAAGAAAGAAAAAAACAATAAACCCTCCATCGTTTAGAAAAGGTTGGAAAAGTCAGTAATCTGCAAAAGCAGATTATGAAGGTTTTTTGTGGAAAAATCCTTGGCTAGTGTACATAGTCATGACTTCAGTACCTTCAGCTGCAGTTCGATAATATGTATTAGTCAAGAATCTGCTTAAAAAGTTTTGTGAAGGCTAAGTCCAATGAGTTTCCAGCTGCTGTTAGAAATAACCTCATGTTTTCAGGCAGCTTACAGTAAGACTGCTTATTAAAAGCATCCTTCAAGGTGAGGTGGCTGAGCCTGGAAAGATAAAATTGATTGAAAGCTATAAACATATGCCATACAACATTTCACGAGATTGCAAAACTGTTTGTGGCAGGTTAACCTCACAGCCCAATTAATGTCTTAACTGAATTCTACCATGGCCTAAAACCGGCAAGAAACACCTTTCGTTTTCATTTGAACATCACGGTCCTTGCTGGGTTCTTTAATCATATAATTAACGAGAGTTCCTAACATTTCTGATTTTCTAATTCACTTTGAACAAATGAAGTAATTGCTGAGGAAAACACACAAGATCTCTGCATGCAGTTTGTGGGGAAAAAATTGCACCAGTTCTCAAAGGAATGAAGCAAGCAACTTAAGCTTCAGGACAGTATCAGTGTAAACAGTATTTGTGAAATTTTAAATATGATATTAAAATTGAAATCTTTCCCAATACTGGGGTAATTTTGGGAAATGCTTAACGCTACAAAAATAAGAAATTAGTGATATGGTTGTGTAATCTACATATTACATTTACAGGTTTAATGATACCAAAATGTTAAGGTTGTGTTTCCAACAAAATAACTCCAACCTGACAGATTCTGGAAGAAAATTATAAAGTTCTACAACCAAGTAACTAAAAAGGTTTCTATTAAAGATGTTGACATTTCATAGCTAAGCAGCTGTTTTCCCAAATGCAATGGCAACCTCGATTTGGAGCAGGGTCAGTCAGACCCCTCTGTGATTCCTGCATCCTATTTTCATTAAACAACATACTACTGGCAAACAGACTCCTGGTCAGTGAACATGTCTTAAAAAGAATTCACAAACCAGGATTCTCACATCCTTGTTCATTCCCTATCTGTTGAACAGAACCAGCACCAGTTTTCCTTCTCATCTGGTCTGCTCTTCTATCTTGCCAATATATTAATTGTCTGCTCACCTAATCATAGCCCAATTTATGAATCATGAAGGAATGATATGCTCTTGACAGCCTACTAACAGGTGTACTATATCTTGTATACCACAGTGGCTCTGTCACCTAACATTACCAACAGCATCTATCTCATCTTATTTTATACAATGAGATGTGCTCTGTAAATGCAATATTCTCCTCTCACCACTTTGAAATAAATTATCAGCATAGTGTATTTCACGTGACTCCCATTATATCTCACAGGTATAGTATAACCTGCTCCCTAGAAACTGCAACAAAAACATACCCCTTTAGGTATTTTTCCCAGCTAAAGAAACCAACCTGCTATTTAATGAACTTCATATATAAAACAATGCTGGCCACTGTCAGCTCAAATTATTCTGACTAATGGTCCTTAAGATGCATTTTTAGCCCTTTGCCTAGTTTAGGTTCTGATACTGAAGCCTCTCTCTTGCAAACCCCCCAACTCAATAATTTTAGCACCAAGAAAAATAAAATATTTTTCCAAAACGAGAAATATCTCCCCAATAAAAACTAACCATTTATATGAGAATTATAATCATGTCATGAGCTAGAAATCCATTTTACATGGGAAATAAAACTCCCAGCATGCTAGCAAGAGTAGAGACACTTGATGTATTTTGTAGAACAACAGCAAGTGTCTTTTGGTTGGACTTGATTCACATACTGAATGGGATTACAAATATTTTTGAAGGATTGTAAGATTTTAAGTAGACTTCCTATGTTACCCCAAGTCTATTTAAATGAACTTAGTAAATATCTGGGGAGAGCCAGAAATTACTATCTCTTGTTTAAAAACACTAGACTCATGCTTACATCACATCTGGTGAATAGATGCGGCTGTTGTGAGATTCTTATTCATTTAACACACCATGAAATATTTTAAAAAATAACTAAATAACAACAGCTAATTAATACTTCACACATGAACAGAACCTTCTATTGAGCAGTATCAAAAGGTAGGAATTTCTCTTCTCTGCCAGGGGAAAGAGTGGGATAGCAAGCAGTAACTCTCCATAAAAATAAAGTCAAACCTTCAACTCTGCTGTTATTCAGGCTTGTTACATTAGCACATTCAAGCAGTGGCTAGTTTGGTATTGTTGAACTGCATTGCAGGGCCCTCTTGGTGAACCAAAACCATTATCAAACAAAATTATGAGGGGATTGCTGAACAGGGGAAGACTGAAGCAGACGATGCACCTTTGATACCTTATGGTACCAGTTTGCTAGAATCTGGACCATTAATAATTTGGCTTCACAACATAAAATGTTGTCCTGGGTTCAGCAGTAGCAGTCATTTTTCTCCTTCTTAGTAGCTGGTGTAGCTCTGTGTTTTTGACTTTCAGCCTGGGAACAATGCTGATAACACCAGTGTTTTCGCAGAATCATAGGATAGTTAGGGTTGGAAAGGACCTTAAGATCACCAAGCTCCAGCCCCCCTGCCATGGGCAGGGACACCTCTCACTAAACCATGCCACCCAATGCTACGTCCAAACCGGCCTTGAACATTTTCAGTTACTGCTTAGAAAGTTTTGGTCTGGCCAAGGACTTTCTGAGCCTCATGCTCTGCCAGGGAGGAGGGGGAGCCGTGAGGAAGCAGAGACAGG
>JANRGW010020764.1:0-11587 GCA_024733675.1 Psilopsiagon aymara
GGGGCGGTGGCGCGCATGCGCGGTGGCGCCCGGCTCCCAGCAGGCCTGTGTGCTGCCGCTCCGCCTTTGGTGCGGTGTGTGCCGCTGCCGGGCCCGGGGCGGGCAGAGGGGTCCCAGCGGTCCGACCCCGGTTCGCTGCGTTCCTGCTGGGCACGGCCGCTTCCGCGGCTTATCCTGACTGCTCTGGTCTGTGTGAGCCTCTTGCAGGGCAGAGAGGCTCTGGCTGCGAGGCACGACAAAAGCTTGTATTTGCCATATTCGTCGCATTAAGCGGCTGAAAGGAGTGGCAGTGCCGCTTGCTTTGATTTCTGGCATGCTGAGTGCCTGTCTCCGTGAAACGCACACCATGATTTCTCCTGAACCTCCCCTGCTGCGCCTTGTTCGGGTTGTCTGCTAGGCCACACAAGAAATGCCGTAAAACAAGTAAGCAGTTCAGCTTCCAGAGCTGCCTCTGCACCACAGCGGACAGTGCCAAGACACCCGAAGGTGACACAGATAAAGGAGCAGCCGCCGGCCTTCGTTAAAGTGCATTTGCATCATGTTGTATATCAATGTTTCCTGAATACCCTAACGTGAAACTCTTGGGGATCTTGCCTACATGTGGAGTTCGTCCCAGTTACGCATCAGTGGCAGGTGTCTTTCCTAGATCTGCATAATCCTATCAGCTGCAGGTGGCAGGTCCATCTCAGTGACACTCAGGTGCATGCTGAGGGTACACCAGCCACCAGGCCCTGTAGGCACAGTCTGGTGAAAGCCTTTAATGACTGACGTTTCCTAAACCATTGCCAATGCTAAATCTGTTTTAGAAAGCAGCAGAGGAATAGGATTCTTTATGCTTAATAAGCCCTCTTCAAGTCTGTCCTTCTGTTGAAGGGAAGCTTGAAAAGTTTCAGGCCAGAACCTGTCATTTGTCTCTAACTAAATTCCTCTGCTCTGAGCATTTTGTATTTCTCTGCACAAATCTTGCCATTGCTACCATGATATGGCATCAAGCCATATAATCTGACAGTCTGGCACTGCTGCGTCTCCTTCCTTGGTGGCTGTTCCTCCATCCTACTTCTCCCCTAGTGCTCCTTCAGCAGGGGTGAGGCTCCTTCCTCATCCCTATGCTTCACATAGTGGCTGAGGGACCTTTGAAAGTGGCAGGCAGTGGATTAATGGGGAACAAGCTGCTTCGTAACACCAGTAATGGGTGTATTTGTATGCTTGCAAACCCAAATCTGCACAAAGATGTGAGTTTGCATTAGCTGAATTTTAACCTGTTAGAAACAAGAGGTTCCTCTGCAGTACAAATTGAGGACTTAATTATCTTCAGTTGGCTGTCCAAGCTGGCTGCCTCATCTGACCAGTGGCTGGTGAATCTGACCAGGCTGAGTCAAAGCTTTGATCTGAGGAAACGTAGGAGGGCAACACTCTTGAGAATGAAGATGAGTGCTTAAACTACAGGCCGCAACATTTTAAAAGTTGTATGGTGTGACTCTAGGCCTTCCATACTCTCTCAAAAGCTACAATTACAGTTGGAGTTTACCATTTAACTTAGCATCAGCTTCCTTCAAAGCACAGACCTCCTGTAAACGTTATCAAGCCAACTTTCACTTTTGTTGTTGCCCAGTTCCTGACACTCCATTTTTTTCCACTTTATAAGTGCCTTGTTTTAATCTAGCATACTATATCCAGAATACCATTCCAATTGTGTAACATTCATTTTCAGCCTCTCTTAATTTTAAGAGCATCTGCTTGACAGGTACGTTTGTTCAGCTAAGGACATAGGTAAGATAAACACTGGTGCGCTAACTTGGAAATTTAAGGGAAAGATTTCTTTATGCAACAAGGACATAAGTAGAGGGATCTTTGTTCTTGTGAGATAAACATTTATGTCAGCTAGAGTCTTGAACTGTCAGTAATAATTGCTGTATTAAAGAAGTTTAGAATGAATAAAAGAGACAATGACACTAAGTGGCTTACTTCAGACGCTTCAGCCTGTAGTTTGTGTTGTGTTCTTTCATTTAATTGGCTAACATTTTGTTTAGATGAACAAATGCTGAGATGATTCACCTGTCTTTTTAGCTATTTAAATAGAGAAAAATGTATTTGTTATATGTGGGAAACTTCTGAATTTTTTTTAGTTCTACATATCTCCTGAAGACCATCTCAAAATGATCTTTAGCTTACATAATTTAACTTACATTTAGCTTACATTTCTTTTTTAATGCAAGTTACAGACTATTGCCACCTAGCTGAAGGGGGAAGTACTTCGAATACATATAAGCTCTTATTTTATACGTTCTCTCTCCATTTCCTTATACAATTAGATGTCTGCATTTTGAACTCTGTTTCTCGACAGTAGTCCCAAAAGATCTGAAGTACAGTGTGTAAAATACACCACCTATACTGCAAGTTTACTATCAGAATTAAGAAGAAAAAAATTTTGCAAATTTCAGGTCCTAATGAAAACATGTTTAAGATGTTGTACAGTATTAAACACAGTTCATGTGTCTTCCAAGTCAGCAGTAGATTCTGTTCACCTCAGCATTGCATTCACCTTTAATGGTAGGACGCCAGGAGATACTATCACTTCCCTTGAGCTGTGGCATATTCTTGATTCAGTGTTTTGAACCTTAACGAAGGGAGCGTTTGGTAACTGTTGCTTAATCTTACAACGAAATAACTATTAGAAGATACATATCTCTGGGTCTTACAGATTATGTAAGTATTAACAATTTAAAAAATTGAGAGACTTGCAGAAAAAGAGGAAGATGTTATTTTAATTAAGCAAAAAACAGAGTTATAATCACTCTTTCTAAAAATAAAATTAGACTCTTTATCAATCCTTAACATCTGCATTTAATATTTTCTTCTAAACAAAAATACAGATGTGATTATGTAGCAAGTGACAGTCTTTGACAACATATAGTTTACCTTCTCTTACACTTACTTTAATTCTAATTTGGTCATTAATACTTGACTCATTACTGCAACATGTTACTCGTAATAAAAGTGCCACAATTGAACTATAAACATGACATTGCCATCTTAAAACTGCTTTGCTATAAACTGTAAAGAGAATATACAGAGTTACAAAGTCATTGTGTTTTTATCAAAATATACAAACCCCCCAAACCTAACACAAGCTATCAATATTTTTCTTATGAACTATACAGTTATATAAAATATTTGTAAAATTATCTTTATATTTATAAATATTCTACCTTATTTGCTTTGGTCTATAATCATCATACAAGTCCACTTTGCAGATATCTCTGTGTACTCTCTTTAAAACATCATCATACTTTCCTGTGTTTATTCTTCTATTATCCTTACTTAAATGGAACCAAAGCTGCCATGAACCCAAAATTTCTCAAGGGGTTCACAGCATTCACCAATGACAGAATAAATAAGTGGACTACATTATTACTTCAATCAATACTGTATTACCATTTCAATTGTAGTTTTATTGTACCCCTATAGTTTCTTTTAAAATATTCAAGAAGACAATAAGTAAACAAACTGTGTACCATATCTGCATGTAGAATGAAGTTGAGGATCACTAACCTTTGTTCTGACTTAATTTTTTAACACTTCACAGAGATGAACATACATGACTAACTGGAAATGCAGGTACATTACAACAGAGCCCTATCATATAAAATGCAACTCCTAGACATACACCTTTTGTTAGTTTTTGTTTTAATCCTTTAATTGCAGTTAAAATTAATCACATTTTCACAAAATACTACTACTTGTAGTAGTTCAGTGATGTCTTTCAGAAGCCTATTCTCCTGACTCTTAGCAAACTCTGAAGCTAACCCTTTGGTGTGGCAGGATGAGGGAGGATGAAGGACCAGCATCTATCTCTTCCTCCATCAACCCATGCCAGGCACCTGTGCTATTTGCCAACTCTGTTGAGCAAAGGAAGCCTACCTGCAGCCAGGTGCAGGCATGGTTTGGGGTTTAACCAGGAAGGGACAAGTGAAGGTGAGATGTTGTACTTAAGGCATGGGAATGACAAGAAGCCCCATAAACTGGCCCTATCCCTATTCATACACGGAGTTTGCTTCAGTGATATACATGGAAGCAAGAATCTGAGTATTTACCTACCCTTCCCCCAAAAAAAGTATGGTGAGTTGCTCTGTTGTTTGTTATCCATGCATTATTCCAGGATGAGAAGGAAGCCCATGTCCAAATCTTCTCTTGTGCCAAGAATAATGATATTCATAAAAGACAGGAGCTGCAGACCCACCAGGAGGTGGATGCTTACATACAGGATTTCTTTTCATTAGGTTGTTTCATGACAGCAATTTTCTTTAGACAGGTGCACCTGAATAGCTCTACCAGGCCACTCACATTGGGATTTATACAGTTTGGAAGACTGGCTATTGTGAGTTTTACTTAATCTTTATTACATGTCAGAGAGACATCATAAATCTGGAATACTTTCCACACAAGCACTCAAAACTTAATGGTTATTATGGTAACTACAAAAATTAAAGAAAAAGAGGTTTAAACCCCTGCATATGTTTTGTAAAGGTTGAGTTACAGAAAAGCACGCCAGAACTCAATTGTACTTCAGCATAACCAAGTTCATGAAACAATTCCCACCTTCACTTTAGAATACACTAGATTACAATTACTTTGTTTATAAACATATTAATTTTTGTTTAAAAATGCAATATATGGTTTCTGCAGCAAAAACTCCTTCTATAGAGTACATTGTGAACCTATGTATTTATTTTGCCTAGAATGATTCTGACCCAAAAACAGCACTGTAAAATAGTTCAGTGACTAGTTTCCTGTAATGCTAAGCAGCAGGATTGTGGTTGGTCATATTCTTTTTATTTTTTCCTTTCTCTCTGTCTCTCTCTCTCTCTATATATATATATATTAGAAGTTGACTGTGGCAAAAGAATTTGGGGCCTTCCATATTAAGTTTGTATTATTGCAAATACTAATTTTTCTTTTCTGTGTTATTTTTCTTTCTTTTGCATATACTGACACGTTTAGATAAATATTTGACCTTAGTAAATGGTACTAATTTGAGTGGAGATGTTTCCCCATTTAACACATCCATATTTTCTCCTGTATATAGTTTTGAATTTCTCTTCTTCGCAACTGTCACTCAGAGTATAACTTCTGGAGTTACATTTTGTGTATTTTTTACCTCACTTCCTTCTGAGCCAAGGAAATTAGGATTTTCCATAAGTTTAGTGCTTTCATTGCAAAACTGCTCCTTTCTATCTTGTGGACCTGGACTTTTGAATAGATGTTTCTTCTGGTGCATTCCTAGAGCAGCTGCTGTCTTGCAAATTTTGGGGCACTGAAAGCAAGCATATCCTTTGCCATTATGCTCACGTACATGCCTTTGCTCGTGGTTCCTTTTGGTAGAAAGATACAAGAAGCTCTGAAAGCAGAACTGACAGTGATAGCGTTTTTCTCCAGTATGAATTCTTTCATGTATTTTGAGTGTTTCATTTAAAGTGAATGCCTTATTACAGTATTGGCAGACAAAGTCTTTGACACCCAGGTGAATACGTTCATGTTTCTGTAGATTTCCAGGGACTGAGAAGCATTTACCACAGGTTTTGCAAGTGTAGGGCTTTTCCCCAGTGTGACACCTCATATGCATTTTTAAAGTGGATGGACTTTGAAATTGTTTTTGGCATAATTCACAAACGTAAGGCTTTGAGGCAGCTCCATGCCAGTGTACGTGCTCTTGACTTTCTGCAGTGGAAGACTGATCTCTTTCACAGAGCTCACAAGGAAGATTAGGCATTTCTGCATTCTCTTCTTGATTGATCGCCTTTTCCTCAGGAGCAGTCCTGAGTGCGTACTCTCGACTGCTCATGTTGTGGCTTTCCATAATGGTGTTCTTGCTTCCGTGCTTTTTCCTCCATTTGGTCTTCTTCATTTTTCTTAGCTGTTTGGATTTCTTTTTTGGTTTGTAATTATAATAGGGTCTCCAGGGTTTATCGCTGGAGTCCTGGTCACTTACATCATCACACACTTCTGTTGGCTCCAGGCATTCTGAGCTATAAAGCCTAGATGGGCTTCTTTCTTTCACCTCCATTTCCGATTCCTCATTTAAATTGTCCTGTTTGGACTCATGTTTAGATTTTCGGCCCCTTTTACAAAACAGCTTAGATCCTAATATATGTCTTTTTACAATAGCCTCATTACCAATTTTTACCGTTATTTGACAAAGAGGTGCAACATTGCTGTCAGTAGATGTTCCAGGTAGGGCAGGCTTTGCAATGTATGTTTCAGTTTTACTTGATTCTTCGACAGCATTTGTTGTTTTGCTAGATGACCCTCCAGATCCTGCGGTGTGCTGCGAATCCTCAGTTGCATCTGCTCTGTTGTACAGCAGTGTTTTCTTTTTATCCTTAATAGTTTTTGATTTTGTAATGCACTTCCCATAAGTATCTGACCCGTATTTACAATCATCACTTACAGACTGACTAGGTAGATTATTTGAAGATTGTATCTTATTGTTTTCTACAGAAGTAATTGTTTTACTGTGCATTATAACTGATGAAACTCTGCTACTGTGCATTATAACAGAGGGGGCAGAACTGCTGTAACTGATGACAGAGGTCGAGTTTTCAGTCACATTAGTTAAAGACACAACTGAGGAATCACACTCCTGAGTAGCAGAGTCATTTGCAGCAGCGGAAACTCTTTTTTCAGTTGTGAAAAAGTCCCTCTGCAGGTCAGAATTTAAGATCCCTACTCCCCAAGAGGAAGAATTCTGAGTATTCGTGGAAGCTGCTGCATCATTACATGAAGATGTATCCAATGCAAGAGTTCTGTTTGTTGCTATTATATTATGTTGAAAATTCAGTGGCGGTAGCTCAGAGCTAAGAGAACTCTGAATGAAACAATTAGTAGAAGCAGTTTCATTAACTTGGCTACCTGTTTGAACATTTTCATATGAAGAATTTCGGTAAGACTTGTAAGGCAGTCGCCTGCATTTCATAGGTAAGAGTCGATAAAGTTTGTATGGGTACATACTTGGTTTTAAGCCTCCGTTGGCTGTCTTTTTATTAACTGAGAGGCGATGGTCAATTGCATGGAAAGACTTCTGATGATTTTTTAGTATATAGTAAGTCATAAAAGTCTCCAGACAGAAAATGCACTGATACCGTCTTTCTCCAGTGTGCCAGATCTCATGTCTGGTGCGATACTCAGCTAATGCGAATACTTTATTGCAGTAGTGACAAGGATATGTTCTTCTCCATGAATGCACATTTGCATGTCTTCGAAGGCTAGACAATGTTACATAGCTACGCTTGCAGACAACGCATGTATATAATATCTGCCCATCAACAACTTTAACCAAGTGATCTGTTTCTGGTAAAGTGCGGTTTGCATTAGAATAATCAGTGATGCTGTCAGATAATAGAGACTCTGAATTTGCATATGAACTTCCATTCCTTCCATCCGCAGCAGTATAGTTATCCTCTAAATTTTGTTCGTTTCCATTATGAACTGGTAAGCCACTTGACCTCATGCAGACTTGTTCATGGCTTTCCAGTATATTTAGATTTGCAAATTGTTTGCTGCAGTATTTGCATATGAAAGTTTCTTGTTGCTCTGAATGGAGCTGAAGATGAGTAGTCAGTAACGCCCTATCATTGAATGATTCTGCACAAGAGTTACAATTGTAAACAGGTGGAACGACAGTCGCCACAGATCCAGAGGCGTTAGCAGAACTGGTTTCCTCTTCCCTGGATAAATGCAAATCTCCTGCTTTATTTTGAGGTTTTGGAAGGGAAGTAATTGTCGGATCAGTAACTGTTTCTTGTTGGGCTTCTGTAGTGGTTACTGTAGAGGCAGGTACTTTTGCTACAGCCAAACCAGGACCTTGGGGCTTAAAAGCTGTTTTAGGAGTATTACATGCTTGTTTCCCTGGCTGAACAAGTGGTGTGGCTTGGAGATTTTCATAGTGGTCTTCACCCACCTTGTATGAAGGGCTCCGGTCCTGCTCAAGAAAGGGTGTTCCTTGAAAAGTGTCTCCCCCAGAAGAAACTGCATAGGAGTGTTCAGCCAGTGTACTGGCTGGCTCAGCATCTTTGCAGACATCGCTTCTGTCAAGGCTGATGCTGGGAGCTTGTGTTGTCTCGGATACTTTTTTAAAGTTTGCCCTCAAATCAAGCGGAGAAAACAAACTGCTTTCTGTTTCAAAGATTGAGAATGCATTTGTAATGCGTGGTCCATTTGTCACAGCAGAGTCTTCATGTTTCTTTTCATGTTTCTCCTCTTTGACAGTCCCTTTTTCATTAACACAGTATGCGTAGGGGCAGGGGGAACTTGAAAAGTTAACATCTGTAAGATCTTCTAGGAATGATATTCCCAGTTTTTTCCCTGCAGCTGCAAGGTCCGTTACAGTCTCCTGCCTCTTGACAACTACTGTGGAACTGTAGATGTAATTTAGTATTTCTGTAAAAACTTCAGCTTTGAGATCATCTAACTCCAGTACATGACCTGAAATACAGATAGTACGACTCCAGAAAATGTTTTTAAAGTAAAGGCTTGAAGCTGCGAGCACATTACTATGGGCTTTAAATTTGGTATCTTCCACAATGATGGTGACATCACATAAAATGCCCCGAATGCGCTGTTCATTTAAAATGGAAAGCACAGTGTCACTGTGGAAGTCGTCCTTGAGATCCTTTGAATGGGACATGACTGTCATCTACAAGACAAAGAAAACAGGAAATATATTTAAAAGGCGTTTTTTATCCATTTCTTTTATCAATTGATGGGGTCAACAAAAAGGACACAGACGCCAACAAAAGAGCAGGCCCACTTCACTGTCTTTGTCAAGACAGTACAGGAATGAAGCAATGCTTTCAGCTTAAACAGTAAGCTTGTTATACTCTAGTTTTAAGCAGCAAAGAAAATAAGCAGGGTAATGCACCTAATCATTACAACATAAGGTTAACTATAGTGATTAAGAAAGATACATCAGCAGTTGCCCTTATATTTTACCATCATCCAGATCCACAATCACCGGGGAGCCCCAGTTGCAGCGAGGATTCGGAGAACCTGTCCCAGGAACTGCAAGGCCCTATGCAGTGCGTCCACTCATAGGTGAGGTCTCCAAAGTCACTGCAAGAGGGTCCAGCTTTTATATAGCTGAATAAACATCATGCAAAACATCAAGTACGGAAACATCTGGTGTCACCCTCCCTGTTGGTTTCTGCCCAAGCCAGGCCACGGCTCAAGGAGGAGCCAAGGGAGTGTATCTATCTATTTTAGCTTTGACCATGTATTTCTCAATAAGGGCAGACGTCTGATTTCACAGCTTTGCAACGTGTCTCTAAATAAAGAAGGATCATTCTGCTGGTTACTATTAGACAATAAGCATTACAACAAAGCTTTTATATATTGCCTTCAAAATAAATATATTCATACTAAAATAGACAATGCATTGCACAGGTGATCAGTACCATGCGTATTAGGTATATATATATATAGTTTGGTTGTAAGACTCATCTAGAGGTCAACTTTGGTACAGGGCCTATTGTTCAGGCCTCAGTACTTCATCATTTCAGTTACAGATTAAGTTTATAGTTACACTGTTATTTTGTGTATGTATTTAATCTATTAACTGCTCAATTTTGAGTAAAATTTTGCCACAGCATTTCAAGCTTGAAGTCATCTTAGGTTCACTGGTGCCAAAAATACTAAAGTTAATTATATTCAGGTCAAGGACATAGGAACACCAGTATCCCCTCAGCAGCTGGCAGAGGATCTTCTCTGTCCCCACATGGGTCTGTCACCCACAGGTGACTTTCACTGGGGACCACTGCCACCAGCTTTCTTTCTGTTGTGCCAGCAGGCGCATCTGCTCAGGTTCACAGTGAATGACTCACTGAACCTTTCAGGTAGTTATCCCAGCATGCAGTTGAGGTATCTGGTAAACATTATGGGGAAGGCTGAATTGCTGTGGTTCTGTGGATACTGAGGTCTTTGTTTTCTGTGACTGTTTGTCAGACAATAATTTTGCAACACAACTGCATTTAATCTCCTTATTAAGCTGATATTTAAAACAGGGATCAGAGATCCCATGCAATTAAGTTTGGTACAGGATAAGGCTCTGTAAACAAACCAACGTACAAGCAACACTATTTTGTAAGAAAGAATGGAGTACGTGTAACACAATTACTGTAAACAGCATATTATTTTAAATAGATTAAATTTCATTAGATAGTTTACACTTTGAAAATTTGTAAGTAACTGAATTCATAAATTCTATAAAATAAGTAGAAAGTAATAGAATGTTTTTTCTTAGTTACAGTTTAGATTTATAGCGCTCATTCTTTGTAATTTGATAGTGTGCTCCTAATTTCTACCAAATAATAAGATTTAATTGCAATAGTAAATACCATAAAATACCTGCCAATTTATAATCATGAGGTTTAATGCTGACAAAAAAAAATGTTTAGATTAGCCAGGCTGTTACTGTACACGTATACTGCTTTTTTTTAAAAATTGAGATAAAAAATGTGAACTGTGAATGGAAAATAGACTGAAAAAAGGATGAATTTAACAATATGTATCTGGAGAAAATCTCTGACTTAACCAGATGAATTTTTTTTTTTTGTTCAAATTCAGAGCTGCACCATGTAATCCATATAATGAGATCTGTTCCTTTTTTCCCCATCTCTGAGTAATGTTTTCAACTACTACTGCCCATTTCTGACTTCAAATAATGATGACATAGTTGTCCTACTGACAATTATCAGTCACTACAGTAAAAAAAAACTGCATATTTATTAAAGACCCTTTTCTCTCAACCCGTGGAATCAAAACACACCTTAAAGAAAATTACTAACTACAGACTCTTTGTAAGACAGGTAAAAATAGTACCACAGTGTAGTGCTCTATTAAATTAGAAATATGTGCTAAACATTCCACCTACTGCTCCAAACTTCAGTGTTAATCTTGAAAATTTTGATGATGACCTTTACCCTCAAATAGTTTCCACTAAAAAATGCCAATATAGTTATTAAGATGGGTTTGGTGGTTAAATAAAGGACCAAGCAGCAATGGCCATTTAGAACACAATGGCTCTCTCACTTTTTCAAGCTATTTGGAAGTAACCTGTTCTTGAAAAGAGGGGTTTTATCACCAGGTAAATAATCTGGGACATGCACCCTTGTTCTAGCTAATCTAGTTATGTTTTGGACATTTTACCACAAATCCACCAAGTACTTCACTGCTAATTAGACAAAAATCTGACAACCTTACTGTGAAGACAAACACAATGTACTATAAAAAAGATCATAATCTGTTACATTATGGATTAATCTTGGAGCTAAAATTTGTATCTTGCAGCATGGCCACTAGTTCTATCAGGAAAGCCTTGTCTATGCAAATGGCCAAAATTTCTAACACAGTTTAACAGCTGAAATTTTCCAATGCACAGAAATCAAAAAATCAAAACCGTGTTTCACAAAAAAAAAAAAAAAAAAACCCAACAAAAAACCACAACCCCCCAAAAAAAACACCCCTGATGCTTATATATGCCATGGATGTCAAGAAATTAATTTATCAGTATAACTGCAATAGAAATGTTGATGAT
>JANRGW010020765.1:0-14275 GCA_024733675.1 Psilopsiagon aymara
CAGAAAGTCCTTGGCCAGACCAAACATCACTAAGCCATAACTGAAAACATTGGTGTTATCAGTGCTGTTCCCAGGCCGAAAGTCAAAAACACAGCGCTGTACCAGCTACCAAGACAGGGAAAAATGACTGCTACTGCTGAACCCATGACACTGCGAAAAGCAGTGCTTGTTGGTGGATGGAGGAGTATCTCAGCATAAACATTTGGCTGACACCTGGCATTTCTGTAGGACTCAAATGTCTCACTGATCTCATGTGGCTGTCTTTTTGTTGGTACTCTGTCGGGTGCATAACCTCTGTAAGCAGAGATGTTTTTCTGCTCAATAGCTACATGTGGTACCACTGTACTCTGAGGAGCCCCTGGTCTCTTTATACCCTTCTGCAGTCTCCACGACACTGTTCAAAGTGCAGGGGCAGAGAAGAGCCTCCAGCCTCCTTGCCTCTTTCCATGGGGTGCGAAGCTATTGGGTTCACTCAGTCCTCATCTGACTTCACTGGAAATAATTAAGCCAACCAAATTTGGCTGTGGCAGCATTGCCGAGCTGATCTGTGTGATTTTTTGTGTTTTACAGTATATCTCTAAGAATGTTTCTGCCACTGAGCATGTGATCCGAAGGGAAACAGAGACAACCTTTTCAGGAAGTCACTCCTGCTCTCCATCTCATCACTGCTCCACAGCCACTCCAACGTCCAGCCAGAGGTGATGTATACTGTTTTCCCCTGAACCTTCTCCCTCTGTTTGCCTTAGGATGCTATGAGATTCAAAGCCAGCAACAGCTTTTTCTTTCACCTCCCTTTCTTGTTTTCACTTGCTGTTTGGCTCTATGCTGGCAACCAGGCTGTGGTGACAGTGCTGGCCTTCGCTGGCACAGCTAGTTAGTGAGAGGTGTGGAAAGGTGTGATCCTTGACCTGCAGCGAGGTGCCAGCAGGAGCCTGCAGCACTGACATAACTGTGAACCAGGAGGAAATGATGTTGTGCTTTCATGCTTTGCGCAGACATGAATGGGAGGCTGCATCTAGGAAAGGTTTCGCAAGCTGGGTTTGAAACCACAATGATACCCGCAATAATTCATTAAGCGCACACAGGTTGTTTCATGCTTGATATATTTGGAATGTATGTGCCCTGCGGAAGGTAAAGTATACAACACATCACAAAATGT
Source organism: Psilopsiagon aymara (assembly GCA_024733675.1). Taxonomy (NCBI): domain Eukaryota; kingdom Metazoa; phylum Chordata; class Aves; order Psittaciformes; family Psittacidae; genus Psilopsiagon; species Psilopsiagon aymara. Next base: position 1,160 of record JANRGW010020765.1, read on the forward strand.
TTTGGGCAGTTCCTCCAAGTTAGGGTCTGAGTTGGGAGCCACAGCTTTTCACCAGAAAAAAAAAAACAACCATTCTTGTGCAATTTGCCACAGTCCAGGAAGTTCCATTAGAATCACAACCTAGAGATCACCCTAGAGGAAGTCCTGTGTTGGTTTGAATTTGGATATTCAGGCTCTTCCTCTTACACAGCTCTTGTGCTTCTTCCAGTAAGTGACCGTGTTTCCCTAGGAGAGCACTTGCCTTTGACAAGTGGCTGGAGGTGCAGGGAGTCAGTGATGTATAGATCACATTGCACTGACTTTTTATAAAGCAAAACGTGTCCTGGCTTGTTTACTTCTTTAGCCCGATGTGTTTGTCTCTGTTTTCCAGGAAGCAATGAATCCTTTCAGCTAAAGCTCAAAGTTAGCTCCCAGCAGGTTTCTTCAGGGTTCAGTCATTCATCAGGGATGAGCAAGTACTCTCAGGGTGCAACGTGTCAGATCAATTCCAGATATTGAACTTAGGTTTCCAGGTGAATTCCTCTGCAGAATCCTCTGGCTAGACCTCCAGCAAGCAGAGAGGGAGCCAAGAATGACTTGGTGGTCTGGAAATGACTGCCTTTGTCCACAGAAATCCTGTTCCTGGTGTGTTTTCCAGGGTTTTTACAGTTCATATGCTGCAGCCCAACCCTGGTTAGGTGTGTACAAATTTGAGCCAGTTGCACAGAGGTCCCTATGCCTGCAGAGCTGCACCTTGCTGGCTTCCCATGCTCACTTCAAAGCCTTGGGACCCTGGGGCCACCTCTGGGAACCTCCTGAAGATGCAAAGGTGTGTCTGGAGGGCAGCATTAACCTATCACAGCTATGGGGAGGCACCTACCTTGCATAGCCTCTGGCCCTGGCTACCTGCCACCCAACCTTCCTGAGTCAAGTGCAGTGAGCAGGTGTTTCTTGAAGTCATGCCAGAGGCAAAATACTGGCGTAATCAGGCTCTGTTTTACTCAATGTGTGCCTCTAATGAGGGCGCCGTTTGAAGTTATAAATGATGTGGTGGTTGCAGCCAAGCATGTGCCTGAAGCCATCAATAATTAACAAGTTCTTGGGAAGTCTTAATGAAGGCTGCTGTCCTCTGCAGCCCCTCATCCCAAATCCTCTGCCGGCACAGCTCCATCTGCTGCAGCTTGGGAGTTCAGAGCTTCTGCTGTAACAGACAACATATTTCTGCTATGGAGCAGGGTCAGCCTGTGGCCATAGTGCAGGTGGACCTCCAGTGTGCACATGGCCCCTTGCATCCCCAGAGAATCATTGTGGGATGTCTTCTTTGCACCAGGACTAGGGCAGGTGGAGCTCCAAGTGCCCAGGAAGGTCTAACTTGTCATAGTTTTTTGTTTAACACCTTGTGTTTTGCTGCCCAAATCTTTTATAAGCCAGTGGAAACTGGACATCCAAACTTACCTTTGGGAAGCTTTTCTCTGCTGATGGAGAAGCAATTTTGAGTGGGGATTTTGTTTCTTATTGGCTCCTTTCTGGTGGCATTTCTGAAGGAGCTATCACTTGGCAATGCAGATGGCACACCTGAAGATTCTTTGCAGACTTGCCCTGGCACAGGCAGTGCATTGCTCCACACCCAGAACACTTCACAAGCATAAAGCAGAATTGCCCTGGCCTCCCTCCCGAGGGGCTGCCCCATCCTATCAGCAGCTGTCAGGAAGTGGTGTGATAAATACCTGGAATGCACTGATTTGCTTTTACTCTCTGATCATATCTTCAAGAAGTAGCAAAAGCAACTCAAAGGCAGGGTTGGGAAGTTAGGCATCCCAGGCCAGATGTATCCTAGTGAGAGAGAGAAAGGGGATGCCAGTGCAGATCATAGTGTGAGCTGTGCCTGCATGCAGCTCTTTGGAGAAGACCTTGTTGGGGATTCTTTGCTCACTGTCCATTTGGGATTTGGTCCACAGACATGAAAGCCACACCTGGAGCTTGGAGAGGACGGAGAGTCTGACTTCAGATTCCCAGTCTGGGATAATGCTGTCCTCGGTGGGAACCAGTAAATGCAACAGCCCTGCGTGCGTGGAGGCACGGGCTCGCCGCGGGGCTACCTTCTGTATCGAGGACTCACGGAGGCCCATGACACAGTATCGTGACTCAGTGGATTCTCTGCGGGACTCACCACACAGCGAGAGGTCAGACCCCACTGCTTAGTGCTGCTCTTGCACAGCAGAGGGAAGGCATCCCTCTGTGCCAGACACAAAAATGACTGCCCAGCAGTCCTGCAGTAGCACTGGAGAAACTCCAGCTCTGGTCCTACCAAAGAAAGCCACTACCGCAGGATGCCACTCCGGTAGTGCTGCAAGCCCTGAACCCTGCCCACGTGGTGACAATGTAGGCTTGGAACACAGGGGTGCAGTCAGCAACTGGTGAAGAAAACCTGGCTGAGAATGCACCTGGGGGCAACTTGGTAGGCTGGCAGCTCAAGCAGGATCTGGCCCTCAGGTATACGAGGAAGAGATGTGCATTCTCAGTGTAGTCCTGGATCACCTGATGAGCAGGAGTGCTGATTAAGCAGAAACCCCCATCGGCCCTACAGAGAGGGAATGAAATGTGCTCCTTAGAAAGATGCCGAGGGAAGGGCTGTTTGGAGAGGGGCTGGACCAGACCTGAGATGCCACACTAGAATAGATGAAAGCAGTAGATGCCTTTTAGAGACACAGGGTTTTTGCTAAGCTAGAGGAAGCAATGCTCACGCTTTCCCCCTCTGTGGCCTGAGCAAGGGGAGGGTATTTTGGGCAGCTTCCTCAGATGCAAGCCTTGCAGCTCCAGGGGGAATAGAAAGCAGCTGGCAGGCAGATGAGGCACAGGAAGTCTGCTGGGAGATGGTACAAGGTTTGCAGCAGCGCAGGGTGGGAATTGCACACCAAGTCCCTTGGGAGAGGCAGTCCTGGCATGCACAGTGCGTGGTGCCCAAGCATCCACCGAAGCCAGCAGCTCATCCTCCCTCAGCACAGCAGTGCAAGGTCTGGTTCCGCAGGAGATGCTGAGCTCCAGCACCATGTGCGCTGGAGCCCACATGGGTGTTCAGCAGAGCAGAGGCTCAGCTGGGGGTTTTGGAGTTGTTTGGTGTCTAAACAGATGTGTTACTTCTCCCAGGTACGTGTCGGCGCTGACCACACCAGCACGCCTGTCGCCTGTCGACTTCCACTACTCAATGGCCGCGCAGGTGCCCACCTTCGAGATCACGTCCCCCAACTCAGCGCACGCTGTTTCCCTGCCGCCGGCTGCCCCCATCAGCTTCCGCGTGGAGGAGCAGCAGCCCCTGCTGCGGCGGTACCAGCTCCCCTTCCAGGACACGCAGCGGTACGACAGCTACTACCAAAGGAAGACCTACCTGAACGACAGCATGGGGAGCCTGCCCTCCAGCCCCTTCCGCATCACGGAGGACGACGAGTACGAGACGACGCAAGAGTACGTCACAGCGCTAGAGCAGCCAAAGAAAACAGCCAGCAGCAACAGGCGGTGGAAAAAATCCAAACTGAACGGTCACATCCCTCACAGAGCCAGAGCCGTCCGGGACTCCTTCTCCTTGAGCAGCGCCTCTTACAGTGAGTCTGACGAGGAGCTGGTGGCCGAGAGCACGCCGTTCCTAAGCACTCAGAACAATGAGGTGGTGCACACAGGGTCGCCGCCGCTGCACCGGCCGGGTGACAGCCGGACTCACTACTCCTGCAGCAGGCACAGCGCGCCTGGCGAGAGCGGGCGCAGCAGCCTGGCGCACACGACGCCCAAACCCGACCCGGATCCTCTCTAGGTACCTCCCAGACTTGTGCGCCCACAGACATGAGCTGCACGGAGGAGGCCAAGGAGGGGAGATGAGACAAAACAAAGATAAATATTTTTATTTTATATAAAAGAAGGGGAGGGGGGGGAAATTATAACAAATAAAAAGTTTTATTTTCATTTTAGCAAAGTTGTCTTATAATAGCTAACGACAATGACTTTTTTATAAGGAATCTCTATTTATATGTAATGTCTTGATTTACAGCTTCCGAGAAAAAAAAAAAAAAGTAAAAAAAAAAAAAAGAAAAAAGAAAACAAACAATAAAGTTAAAAAAAAAGTGGGCCAATTTTTGACTACTTAAAAAATAGAAAAACAAAACTATCGTGGTGCCTTTTGCTGTATGCTAATGCTGGGATTCATGCCGAGGAGTCTGTTTCAGTAGCATTTTTTGAGATCATAGATTTTTGTTTGGGAGACAACCTGTCACAAGAGCGCTCCTCTGTTGGAAGAAAACAGCCTTGCCACTTTGTCCCGTACCCTGCTATTAATGATCTTATTCTTCAAGGTATTGTTTAAACACACATCAAGGAATGAGTGGGAGCATTACCATTATCATGTCTAATGGGGATCTGTCTTGCCCTGTAAGATATTTGTATTTTTGCTTAAATCAGAAGAAAAAAGAAACCCAACAGCACCATACTGGAATGAAGAAGTAATGCTTCATTTGCTACACAGGTAGGAAGAGAAATTGCAGTTGCCCAGCAGCAGCAGCTCTTGCAGGATAGCTCTCAAGCTTTGGCTGTTTCGCCTGTGGGCATCAAGTTGGGTTGGCACAGGTTTGTAGTCAGACAAGGCAGATGCCCATATGCACATGGTGAAATAATGCCCCATCACGTAGTGTTGAGCCCAGCTCACTGCCCTCGCAGGCAGATGGCACAGTGTGGTGGTCCCAACAGATCTGCGGTGCCATGCCAACTGCAGCATCCCCTTCACAGAGCAGCATAGCTGCAGCGTGGTGTTGCCATAGGGCTGCCGGGGCTTTGGTGTCCCACACACCATGGTTCAGGTGGTTCTGGGAGGACACATGGAGGTGGCCCATGGCGCAGCACAGGCAAGGCTTGCCCTGGTCGCTGTGCCAGGCCGCTGCCAGCCATGCTGCCTGGGGCTTGGCAGGAGCCAAAGCTCTGCTTGTCACTCCTGCGCTGGCTGGGCAGGCACTGTGGGGGGCAGCCCCAGCGAGCGGATTCCTCTGTGCCATGTGTAAAGACAGTTGCCGTCACATCTTGCCACTGGTGATGGACGTCGTGTTCCCAAGCTCGGAGCAGCTCTGGCCATCAGCTCTGTGGTGCAAAGAGACAGTCCTGCGTGTCCAGGCAGCAGAGCACCCCCGTGGAAGTGCCCCTCTCTCCTCAGTTCTCTGCAGCAAACCTGTTTACATTGTAGCCTGACTTTTTCTTTTTATATTTTTACTTCTGCATGTCCTTTGCATTTCAGATACTGTAGATTGGATGCATGGTGAAGCTGTGACTGAGAAGATAATACAACAATTGACAGTGTATTATTTCATTTAACTTTTAGCAATAAAGTAACTAAACCCTCTATTCCTCACCCATGATGGGGTCAGATAGAAAACTCTGCTAATTTGTCATAAGATGATAGTCAAAGTTTGCTCTGGATTGTCTGAATGTCAGAACTCTCGACTGTTTAACACTTGAACATTTTTTATATTATAAATAAAATAAGAAATAACAAGATGTGGGCTGCATTAATCTCAGGCAATTTGGGGAGCAAATGGGGAGTTGGTACCAGATACAGAATCTGGTTGAGGCTGCAAGGCACTTTTGGAGGTCATCTGCTCTGATTCATCTTCTCCACCAGCTCACTCAGATGTAGTGGCCCAGAACTGTGCTCAATCAGATTTTGAGTGTCTCCAGGGATGGTGACACCACAGTTTCTTTGGGAAACCTCTGCTAGTGCTTGGTAACCCTCAAAGCGAAAAAGTGCATTCTTGTGTTCAGGCTGAATTTCCTGGGTGAATTGTGTGCCCGTTGCCTCTAGTCTTGTTACTGGATACTACTGAGAAGAGCCCAGCTCCTACTTCTTCACTGCCTCCCATCAGGTATTTATACACATGCATAGCTCCCTTCTCCCTAAGCCTCCTCCAGGCTGAACAGTCCCAGCTTTCTCAGCCTCTCCTCTCATAAACATCTGTACAGACACAGAGATGGGTGTTTTTCTACCTGGCGTGGACATTTGACTTGTGTCTGCCCTGGAGACAGGTTGAGAGAGCCAGGAATGTTCAGCCTGGAGAAGAGAAGGCTCTGGGGAGACCTTAGTGTGGCCTTTCAAGTACTTTAAGGGGGCTTATAAGAAAGCAGGACCAGACCTTTCAGTAGTGTCTTTGCAATAGGACAGGGGGCAACGGTCTTAAACTAGATTCAGACTAGATACATGTGGAAGAAATATTTTTTTACAGTAAGGGTGTAGAAACACTGTCACAGGGCGCCCAGAGAGGTGAGAGATGCGCCATCCCCCTCAGTGTTCGAGGCCAGATTAGATGAAGCAGCCTGATCTAGCTGAAGATTCCCCCATGGGGGGTTGGACTGGATGAGCTTTCAAGGTCCCTTCCAACCCACACCATTCCATAAGTCTACCCAGGGCTGGCATCTGCATTACAAGAAGGCTCCAGCTCCTGCTGGGGTGCAGCGCTGTGGGGTATGCTCAGCGCTTACTGCAGCTGATCCACACCAGGCATCACCATCACAATCTGCTCTCTGAGGCCTTTGGAAAGGAGCTGTGCGTTTGCCCAGTACTGCCGCGTGCAGAGGGGTGTTTTAGTGCTCGCTGGGATCTGTGATGCTTTGCATCTGCTGAGACACAGCAAGCTTTGAGCCATGGCAGCCTTGTGATTTCTTGTAGTGATTTCTTGTTCAACACGCCCCTTGATTCCCATAATGGTGTTCTATTTTTGGAGAGACTTATACTACTTCAATTTTCTCTCCAATTGCCTCTAAAGGAAGCCTGCATCTCTCTCCTTTTTCCCTGACTGGTTTATTTTTAGACCCCTCATTTCCATCCATGTGTATTCCTAGGTTTTGGCTGTAAACATTTTACAGCAATTTTCACAGGTGGGGGCAGCCTCCTGCCAGCTCTGTTCCACATGTATGATGCCTTTGCCACCCTTCCCAGAGGGGAAGGAATTGCTTTGCTGACACAGAGGGGGTGGTGCAAGCTGGAGAAGAGCATCAGATCCTGGTTTTAGGATTGAAGAGCCTACAAAATATAACTGTAAAGTGAATTTGGTGTCACATTGTGTCTGGGAGAAGGGGCCTGCCAGGAAGGTCAGGCTGCACCAGCACTGCCAGAGCATGCTGTCGAAGTGCCAGCACTGCCTGCTGGGGGGGCTGGCACAGGTGGGGCTGTGCTTGAAACTGCATTTGGGTACCTCAGAGAGAAAAAGATGTGGCTGCTTAATTCCTCTGAGATGCTGCTCTTCTCTCTTGGTGAATGGCTGAATCCTTCACCTCCAGGGAGGGAAAGAGGGAGAAAAGAAAGCATTTTCTTCCTGGTCACAGTCTGAGGCTTCAGGTTGGTCAAACAAGGCAATTTGGCTGCTCAGCACATCTCCACTTGCATACACATCCAGATCAGCTCTTGAACATCAGGGCAAACTCTGGTTGTCAAAAAGTGCCAGTTTAATCCTCCTAGCTGCCTTGCCAAGGGCTGTTTAACACCACCTGCCACCTCTTTCCACATCCATTAGGTGGTGAGTCTCATGGCTCTGAGACCCAATCCTGGTGCCCACAAGAGGATTCACAAGATCCTGCTTTTCCCTTCAGCTTACTCCCAGCTGAGAATGGCAGCCTGGCACCTTCAGCATGAAGAACTGAGCTGCCCTTGGTGGTTTCTTCAAACACATTGGAGATATCACTGCCTGCTGGAGGGGGCAGTCAGAAATGACAGGCTGAGGTACAAGATATTACCTGGGATTTTGGTGAGGATTTGGCTTTCCCCCAGGTTTTCATGGTGTGAGTCTGGGCACCAGATGCTTCGGGTGAGTAGCAGCATCTTGGAGGTCTTCAGTGAACGGGATGCCTATACAGTACCTGACACAGCAAAGCAGATGATGCCTCAGAGAAACAGCCATGACACTCAGTTTAATCCTGGGCTCCTCTGAGAACAGTTCCAAGGACATCTCCAACCACAAGTGCAGATGTTGGTATTTTTCCCCTCCCATTAACCTCTGGGTTGCATGTGGACAGACAGATGTGGGATGCACCAGGCAGAGGGAACAGTTACCTGAGTGTGTTCCCAAAGCAGCCCATCTGTCCACACTTGCTCCATGGGTGAGCTATCCATCAAGAGCACAGGCAGGCCAGTGCTTTAAACACTCAGGAAGATGTACAGGCTGGTATCCACTTATGGAAAGGCACTGTGATTTTCCAGCACTATCTCTCCATCAGAACCTGATTTGTATGTGGCACTGGTGGAGGTCTGTACCAGCCCAGCCATTCAGTGCTGTGAAGCCTGGGGATCCAGTGCATGGTGGAACTGTACTTCAGACCAGTTCTCTTTACCAACAGATTCAGCTTTATTGTTATTCTTTTTTACATGATTATTAGTGCATCATTTCAAATAAACTATCAAACTGTACAAAGAAACAGAGATAAAAGAAGAGGTGACAAAGCTGGGCAGAGGTTTTTAGTATCATGAACCGTCATGAAAAACAGTAGTCCATAGGCTCTCAAATGTTGAAGGTCCAAATAAATCTTATTTGTTTGTTTAAAAAATAGCTGCAAAACATAAACCATAAATGACTGTAATTAGCAGCTACAAGATCCTTCAAAACCGGAACTTGGTTACTGTGAATGCACCTAGGGGAAAGAAAAGCAATCTGAAAATAAGGACCAAAGCAAACAGTGAAATAAATAAATAAAGTGTAGGAGGACAGTCGTGGCGTGGAAATGCAGAGAAATCACTTCTAGCACAACAGTAAATCATTAGACCACAGACAGCAGAAAAGAACAGAAACACAATTCCCCGCTTAAAAGAGTACAGCATGTGCATCACAAATGTAGGCAGTACGACAGTGATGGGCAGGTGGAATCAGTCCTGCACATAAAGGTTCGGCTGGATCCAAAGCATGGTTCCAATCGTGCCTCAAACCCCAAGTGGCAGATGCCATGGACGCTAAATAAGCGGCCACTTGGGCAGTCTGTCTGAAGGAGCAGGAGCAGGAGAGCCATGTTTCACAGCAAAGCCAGGTGGGATTTCCATTCCAGTAAAAAAAGGAGGGGAAAAAAGGAAAAAGGATTCATAGGCTACTGCATTTCTTAAAACATCTTGGTGGGCTGGTCAGACCCTCCATGGTCTCTTGTGACTTCCCCAGGCAGCTAGCCTTCACTGGCACGCTGAGGTTAAAAACCCACATTAAAGTTTCCTTATATATATATATATATATTTATTTATATATATTCATATGTATATGTATATATATTTATATATATATATATATATAAAAAAAAAGATGAGGTGACAGAGAGCACTTCAGGCCTCTCCTGAGGGCAGACGGTGTGCTGAAGATGCCTCTCTCTTGGTCAGTGAGTGGCTTATGACACCCGTGCTGTCACCCTGCTGACCAGGTTTCCTCTCATAGGAGGGACCTCCTCCCCGTCATGCTGTGCCCTTCTCTGTGAGTGCTTCTGGTGCCACAGACCAACAGTTTGGCTCAGTTTCCTGCACTGCTGAGCACCGTGGATGTGAACTGGAGGGGACTCCAGGGAGAGAAGGAGGAGGAGAGAGAGGGCTTGTGGAGAAAAGAGCAACCTGGCCCTTAGAGAACCAGCATATCCATTTGTTGTACGGGCTGTGGTAGGAGGGAAATAAAAGCCACTGGTGCTGTTGGAGATGAGGAAGAGATGGTGTGTCTATGATGCTGAAATGCCAGAGCATTGCCAGAGAGTGTCAACTAAAGCTTCTTTGATTTCTTTCACTAGAGCAATCACCGCATCATACACGTCTACGGTTCTGCTCATGTAATTTCCTAGGTAAAATTGTGCTCATCAATCTGTTCCAGGAGAAAAGCATCGCCGGTTCATCCCGCTGTGCACATGTTCCTTGTTAAGTGTTCTGCTCTAAAATGTCCTTTTCCACCTTACAGCTGATGGACATGTGCCCTTGGCTCAAGGAAGGGCTGGAATGTGTCTTCCTCAAAGCAATGTCATCAGCTTCCACCTTGAAGAAACTGGTTTCAATTCTCTCCAGGTCATCTGTCCCAACTTTTATCTTCATGCACAGTAGGTTGATGTATGTCTCATAGCGGCTCTTCTGTAGGGAAAGAGGGTACAGAAGGCCTGGGAACAGGGACAAGCTATGCCATATGTGGAAAGCAGAGGCAGTGCATGTGCTACTGTAGGAAAACCCATCCTATACCATCAGGATCCCACTATTCACACCCAGTAAGTACTGTTCAACCACAGCACAATGCCTGGTCTATGAAAAGCCTGCAAAGAGTGATCAACCTATTGTTGAAAGGGTTGAGGAGAAAGGGGAGGATTATGCAAGCCTTTCTGGTTGCTTTTAGGGGTACTGACTGGCACTCTGATTGTAAAAGGTAGATACTGGTGCCAAAATGAAATTAATAGTTTTGCTCCTTCCTTATTTAGGAGCTCCTCTCAACTGATTTAAACACTTCTGCTTGCTATTGTTTCCATCTAGTGATCCACTTATTACTGATGAGTTGTGTCCCCATTGCTCTTCATAGTGCACAAAGAGAGGCATCTCATCTTCAGTCCAAGCAAGATGGGACCTCTTTTCATGGACTTGTAGAACACTCATCTTTCCCCTAGCCTCTCTGAGGCAGTCTACACTCAGTTCTTTGTCTGCACAGAGAAACAAGCATTTCTAGAGCACATCTCATAAGAGAGATGAGATGAATTATGCTCTGGAAGTGCCAGATTCTCCTTGCAGACTGAAAAGGCAGCTCAGATGGAGACTAATCTGGAGGCTCCAAAACAAGATGTCTGTAAAACATGAGACATCAACAAGCAACTATTTGGAAGACTGCTACTAAGACAAGGGAGCAGGCAGCCAGAAACTGGCTTTGGGGAGTTAGGCTGGGTGTTATACAAAAGAGTGGTACAGCCCTGGTATGAGGGAGGTGGAACATTTCCATCCTTCGGGATTCCTGAGACTTAACTAAAAAATGGCACACTCAGCCTGGGCTAATAGTGGGAATAATCCAAGCTGCTGCTGGAAGTAGGATTAGAGGCTTCCAGAAGTCCTTTCCCACTGACACCTATGTGGCAGGAATCATACCCTCTGCTCAGCTTTCAGTGGAACAAAATATCCCATTTCTCCCCCAGTTAAATGCTTCTTAGACTCCTCAGAGAGTCTCAACTTAGCTACATGCATCCTCAAAGGGAGGGCAATCAGCTGTAATGCTGGGTTTGGCTTTATTTACAGAAATGATTGCAGCAAACCAAGATTAATTCTCCCAGGGATTCCCTGAGCTTTTCATTAATGTTGCTGAAAAAGACTGATTCACACTGAGATCTGAACCACTTTCTTACTTGGGACCTGAGGAAATGTCAAGTTTCTCACCATAAAGGAAGATTTTTTTTCTCTCATCAGTTTCCCTCTCCTCTGGTTAGACATGACAAAGGGTAGGAAACGTCTGTTATTTCTTTTTTTAGCTTCAGTGCAAAACAGTGAGGCTTCCTGCTGCCTCAAGACACCCATCCAGCTAGTGAGCCCTCATCCTTCTCCCTCCTTTCACTACATTCACTCCGGAGTTCTTAGTTCTCCTCAGTCAGTCAAGATATCATTTATCCCAGAAAAGATGAAAGTTCCTTTACCTCAAATATTAGGTAATGTTCTTTGAGTCTGTATTCCTCAGCCTCCTTTGACTTAAGGCTCTTCTCTACAGGATGTAATTTATGCTCTGCTAATTCATCTGCAATCTGCTTCATTTTATTTTCATGAGACCTCAGCTGTTCCTCCTGCCGAGAGAAGCGTGTCAGGTATTAAAACATAGGAGAGCAACACCCAACTGCACTGCCTGCCTACTGATGTGGGATCTGTCTCTGCAAGGACAGGAGCTCAGCTACTGTGCTGGAGCCAAAGGTGTGCAGTACATTTGCAAATTTATCTGATAAGGAGCAGCTGAAACACAGGTATTTGAGTAAGACCAAACCTCAGATGCGGCAAGTGCCATGAGTAGACTTCTCTGGAACCTGTGTTTCTTTAGCATCATAAAAACAAAATGCTCTACATCCTTTAACAGCCAGGCAGAACCAGCGGTGTCCCAAGAGCGGCTCATTCTGCCCTTTTTACAGATAAAAGTGGACTGGACTCTGAGAAAGGCATGTGGCCACATTTGGTTTAGCAAATAGGGGCTGTGCCTCTGCCCTGACATTTCAGGCTGTCTTCCCTTTTGCTGGGGACAAGTGACAGTGTGTCCTTACTTTTTGGAGGTGCTAAGGCATGTTGGGCTTTCCTTGGACAGTACAAACAAAAGCTACTCTTTGGATGCCAGATGCCATCCAAAATAAACCAGGGCTACAACCAGGTGTTGGGCTGAGCAGCACCAGCTGCATCAGCTCCAGCAACACTGGGATATGATGGGCAAAGAGTAATAAACAAGCAGGAATCAACAGCCACACAGGCATGTGTGTATGGATAGGGCTGCTCTACAGCCATTGCAAAGGAAGCATTGGCCAGACACCAGTATTTGTCATGGTCTGTCCAAATTGCCCACTCCACTTCTCCGTTGCTGCCCTGAGCACCTGAATCAGGCAGGAGTTGGGATGCTGCAGACAGGCACAGACTGAGCTGTGTGCCGAAGGGCTGGCTGAGCTCAGGGCACCCTGCCATTACTCCTTCTTTCACACCTCACCTGGCACAGCTTGGTCATGGATGAAGGCAGGAGCGGGCGGCAGAACTTCTTCATGGAGCAGATCGCAGCTGGGAAGGCTGGGGCAGAGAAAATGGCAGCAACAAGGTTGATTCGCAGGATCCAGGAGAGCATTTCTTCCTTACTTCTGTTTATAGGATCATAGAATAGAATCATAGAATAGTTACAGCTGGAAAGGACCTTAAGATCATCCAGTTCCAGCCCTCCTGCCATGGGCAGGGACACCTCCCACTAAGCCATGCCACCCAAGGCTCTGTCCAACCTGGCCTTGAACACTGCCAGAATGGAGCATTCACAGCTTCCCTGGGCAACCCATTCCAGTGCCTCACCACCCTTACAGGAAAGAACTGCTTCCGTATATCCAATCTAAACTTTCCCTGTTTAAGTTTGAACCCGTTACCCCTTGTCCTATCACTACAGTCCCTAATGAAGAGTCCCTCCCCAGCAT
>JANRGW010020766.1:0-14385 GCA_024733675.1 Psilopsiagon aymara
GGACGGGGACGGACGACACGACAGTGGTATGAGCATTTAACACAAAACGAAATCTCTCTCCTGGTCTTTTTTTGTAGACAGGGAATTCACTTGCCTCTTCCTATTTCTCCCTTTTATAAAATACCTGTTTTCCCTCCTCGCTCCACAGGTCCCATTTCCTTAACGAAAAACAGTGCTCTGAGTCTACCCTGCCAAAAGGATGGACTAATTGGAGTGGTCATAAACCCCAATGAAGTATTTTGTTCGGTTCCGGGCAGACTTTCCCTCCTGAGCTCCACATCGAAATACAAAGTGACAGTAGCAGAAGTGCAGAGGCGGCTCTCGCCCCCCGAGTGTCTCAATGCCTCTTTGCTGGGAGGAGTACTCCGAAGGTAGGTAGGCTCCCACTCCCCTCCCAGCCATCCCCATCCTGTCTATTGTCTGTGATTTTCCCTTGTGCTTGTGCGAGCAGCAGGATTAGCATAACGAGGAGCTCAGAAAGCCCTGTAGTGAATTTCTGATTTTTAAGAAGCCCAGCAACACTGAATCCTAATGGGCTTTGGAAATAAAACTTCTTTGCACTTCTGCTACTTCTTGAGAAGTGCTATTAACAGCTCTGACAGCAATTCTTGTTCTCTGTTGGAAGTTGAATTTTTGTCTCAAAAATGGCTCATGGAGCTTTTTTATTCCTGTGACAAACTCGTTCCCCATGGAATGATTTTTGGATTAAATCTCATAGTCTTGATTAATCATTACAAGGACACTTTGTATGTCCTTTTTTTGGCATACACTTGATTCGTCCTGTAATCGCTCTACCGCTGTTTGCTTTGATGGTGCAGTTAGAAGCATTTTGATTTTGACCTGCTATATTTCATCCTGGTTGATTTGTCGTAGGGCATTTAAAAACTAGGTCACTTGAAAAAAGCCTGGTCTTTATTCCCTCCCAAGTAGAACCCTATTGAATGTCAGTAACTGGAATTTCTCATCTTTAAAAATAAGTGTTTCCTGAAGATAAATAAAGGCTTTTTTTTCTCTCTCTTTTATTGCAGAGCTAAATCTAAAAATGGTGGCAGATCCTTAAGGGAAAAACTGGATAAAATTGGCTTGAATCTTCCCGCTGGTAGAAGGAAAGCTGCAAATGTGACACTATTGACATCTTTGGTGGAAGGTCAGTCTTGAATGTGTCTTAAAAATAAACTCTTTTTCCCTTGTGTATAGCTTTTCTCCTCTAGGCAAAGCATGGAAAGGCTAGAAAGTCAGTGAACATAATAAATAGAGAGGGGTTTGTTTGTTTTGAAGTGAGTATGATGGGGACTCTGCAGCAACTACCAGCTGGTGTTGCATTTGAGGGGCTCCTCTCCCCTTCTTTCAAATTTAATTGCCATGCTCTTGGCCTCAGACCCCTACCTTCACAAACCCAGCTGCTGCTCCTTCTCCTCATGGCTGCATTGCAGGGATGCTGGCAGGGATGCAGTAACTCCTATGTGCCAGGATGTTCAAAAATGCATCTTTGTCCAGTCTGTGTTTCTTAAGGTGAGCAAGTAGGTTATTTCAGGTTTTGTGGCCAGAGACAAGCAAAAGGGGGGTGAAACTCGCCACATTAGTGGGTTTAGTTCCTTACTGAGAAACTGTAGAAGTCTGGGCAGCTGACTGGAGCACCCGGCCCTACCTCAGAGGTGTCCTAAGCAGCTTTTCTAATAAACAAGTATATAAAGTGAGATTTATAGCTTCTGACTTCCTGATAAGAAACTGGAGCCCCTTTAATCTGTAACATGTTATATGAACCCTCTATCAGCTAAGATGACTTGAAGGCTGTGTGTGTATGTGTGTGGTTGTTTTGTGTTTCTGTTTAAAGCAGCTCCTGGTAGTGGTACAATTTAATAGGAGTGGAAGCAGCAATTGAAAAGTTGAAAAATGGTCTAATACTTTACTGCTATTTCACTTCTACATTAGCTAAGATAATACAGCAGCTTCCATTTAAAAACTTTGGAAGTTGGGTTTAAGAGAGCTTATGCTTGTGCATGTGTCCACACGTACCTTACAGGTAATGCACTGGTCATGCCTATCTGTTCTTTGAAGCCTGATCACGTTGCCTTAATGGAAAAAAAAAGTGCTCTAGTTATACCTGTTTCGATTCATTTTCTATGTGAAAATGCTTATTACTGTTTAGAAAAGATTCTAAACTGGTGAACCTTTCATTACGTTAATAGAATATAGTTGCCAGTTTCTTTAAATCTCGGTGGGCAATGTGATCTAGCCTGACTTCTAGTCTTTGCACAGTTGATCTGGAGAGAGGTGGGAGTTTTTCTTTCTGGTTCTAGAGGAGAGAGAATGATTTCTTTTTTTGTTGTAGTGGTCACCATGTAGATATTTCTTCTTGATGCAAACTTAAAGAGAAACACTGATCTATCAATTAGAAAATGGTAAGGAGTGGTATGGTGGTGACAGCAGTATCCCTTTCTAAATCAGGAGTACACCTCAAAATTTCACAGCTTTTCCCGTAACTCCCCTGATCTCCTTATAACAAATAGATGTCACTAAACTTAATAAGCATTCCCTTTTGCCCATACCAGGTGAAGCTGTACATCTTGCTCGTGACTTTGGTTATGTATGTGAGACAGAGTTTCCTTCCAAAGCAGTGGCCGAATATCTAACTAGACCACACATGGGCCGTAATGAAATGGCAAACAGGAAGAATATGCTGCTTGCTGCAAAGTAAGTTTTGGGCTTGGATTTTTTTTTCTTTTTAAAGATGCTTTTGTCTGATCATGAGTTCCTATGACTGGGGGAATGTAGTACATTTTCACTTTAATCTGGGAACATTTTTTTATTTGGTTTTGGTTTGAGTTCAACAATGACAAGTTTTTTTTTCTGAATCAGTAATAATAGTAGCAACCCTGTATGATAACTCTAAAGCAGTTTGGATTAGTTCTTTTTATTTCTTTTAACAGTAGCAAAAACTTAAATAAAAAATCCTATATACTTAAGGAAAAAGTCTGTAGCTGTATCTCTAAGGAAAAACTGTCCCTGAGTGTCCCAGGGTGGAGCGCCTGGAGAGAAGAGGGGTGGCCTGGGAAAGTAAGGCAGTGTCTTCACTGGGAGCAGGAGATGGTTCACCCCCCTCTCTGTGTACGTGCAGCCCAGAGGGGCACCTCCAAGGAAAGCTACTGGTGGGCATGCTTGATGCAAGGGAAGCTCAGGACCTATGTCCTCACAACTGCTTCTGGCAGTATCAGCACACAGGTTTCTCCCATTGGACACTGAAGTGTCAAGAGTTGTGTGTAGTCCCTATTTGGGGAAGTTTGGCTGAAGTTCTTTATAGTTCAGTGAAAGCCAAATCTGCGTTGAGTTATGCTTGTCTTAACCAGTGGCTGGAGTGCTTGGCTGTTGTTGTCTATTTTGGGGTCGATGTAATTCCTTGCTTTTGAAAGCACCCTCACTCTGCAAGAGGATCTGAGAAAAACCCCTATAAACTGTTGAATTTCCCTGACTTTGGGTTTGGATAAGGCATGCAAAACACACTCCCGTTGTTGAATTAATCCATCCTTCCTGAAGGAGACGTTCTTTTACAAGATATATTCTATGCAAAGGAATATTTCTCTGAAATTCAGTTATACAGCATCTTGCTTTCCTATAGCTCAACCATTTTACTTAATACTGAGGTCTTTCTGCTCCCAGTATATTCATTATTGGTTTTGTTATTGGCATTAATAACAAGAAGTTTGTGATTGACAAATTCTGATAAAGTGATTCTGTTAGGATTGCTCAACTCCTGTGAAATCCCATCAAGGGGACAGATTTGCAAGCGGCAAACAACATATGCTTGAGCATTATTAACCACTCATGTTTTGTCAGGCATATGTGTTAGTGTTTGCAGGATCAGGGCCCAGGTCCCTCTTAAAGAGGGTGTATATGTGTAATATGCATAACTGACTTGAACATTCTATTGAGCCGCTTTAGTCTTTCTAAATCCTTTAGCTGCAGCTGTGGATGTTCTCATAGAAACTAGTCCTAAATTCCCACCCCCCCTTGAAATGTAGACCAAATGACACAGAGCCAGCCAGACACCAGAGGGGGAGAGATTATTTTGCAGAATCTGTGTGGGTTTTGTGACATAAATATAACAGTAGGTTCATCAGGAACTGGTGCTAATAAATAGGCTTTAACTTTAGACACTGCTGCTGATGGAGTAATGAATTACTGAAAACTCTTTAATTCCCACAGAACTGCCAAATATTCGATATGGCTTTTCTGTTAAGTCTTCTTTATTTATTTGCTTTTGCATAAATTCTCACTGTGGTGTAAAGTGTGATCACTTTGTGTCTTGTAGGCAGATCTGTAAGGAATTCACAGACCTCCTCACTCAGGACAGAACTCCACTTGGAAACACAAGACCTAGTCCCATCTTGGACCCTGGCATCCAGGGCTGTTTGACTCATTTTAGCCTGATCACGCATGGTTTTGGGAGTGCTGCCATCTGTGCTGCCATGACATCCGTCCAGAACTACCTAAATGAAGCATTAAAAATAGCAGACAAAACATACATGAACGCTGGCGACCAGAGCCCTGCAGAAACCAACAAAACCATTGATAAAATGGACAAGCACAGGAAGTAAAAGGAGGCAAACCCAGACTTTAAGCTCTTCCTCCTAAGCACAGACTGGGATCTTCTTGCCAGGGGGAACGTAGAGATTCGGTTTTTTGGTGGTTTTCTTTTTTTTTTTTCTTCTTTTTTTTTTTTTACTTTTTTTTTTCTTAAAGAAAAGAGGGGAAAAAGGGTGGAAAAAAAATCGTCTTATTCAGGATCATCATCTCTCCTGGATCCGTGGGACAAGTCTTTCTAAAAGCTGCAGTATCCCTTACCTGTGGAAGCAATTACCAGAAGATAAGTACTTGGTACAAGCGTATTGAGATCCTTTGCTGTAAAAGTGGTGCTATAAAGGGGTTTTGATAGAAATATGCAAGGAGTTGTATTTAGATTTCTTTTCCACATCCAAGTATCTAGTGGTGACCAGCTTCATGTATAGTTTTTAAGATACAGATTTTAGATGAAAGCCTATTTGTTATCTGATACAATTTCAGGGGTTTGTTCTCTCTAAATGCAACAGTAACAATAAAGCAGTATTAAACAATGATATATAGATTTATGTACATTAAAATTTTTTATAAACATCTGAAAATAGTAAGATTATTCTGGGGGGGCTTTTGGTTTGTTTCGGTTCTTGCGGTTTTTCCTCTGTTTTCAGATTATCATAGGAGAGTACTAAAATCCTGCTCAATTTAAAAGTTATCTGGTGGCATTTGACATGCTGTTTTTTTTAATGGAAATATTCCGGCTTCATTGCTGCAGCAATATTGGCCGCAGTGAATCTTATCTTGATTTTATTCTGTTTTTTAAACAAGGAATAGTTCAGAATGAAACTGCTTTTAGCAAATTCTGTGTCTGAGGATATTGCAGCTTTATTGACATATTTATATTGTTTTTAAATTGGGGGTGAGCTTGAAAGAATAGGCACATAACTCTTTTTTGAATATTTTCTTTTTTTGCCTATTAAGGCCAAAAATTATTTCCAGGGAGGCTTTATGTGTATTAAGGGAAGCAGTGTGTTGAATGTAAATATTTATTTATGTGTAATTTAATCAGATTTGTAAATAATGGTGAACTTTTTAATACTTTTTTTTGTTTTTATAAATGGGTTTCAAATGTTAATTTTGGTAAGTATTTCAAAGGTATTGGGTAAGGTAAACATATCTTTAGGTTTATGCACAGGTATGTTATACAGGGTATTTAAGACTTTTTAATCTCAATTCTTGCCACTGAAGTTTAGATTCAATCTGAGGTGTATGTTCACAAAACAAAAATTTTGTGCATCATTCACCTGGTAACTGACTAGCCATGCAAAATGAGTGTGTGAGTTGGTGTGTATGTGAATAATGGAGGTTCTGAACTCTCTTTACATATTTGTAAATGTTACCAATATAATTCTGATGTATATGATAACCGTATAATAAAAGTATTCTGGATAGAAGCACGGAATGTTTTGTTAACTGAAACCAGTTTTCTTTTCTTTCTATACTTTGGGAATGTGGGGCGAGTAGCACTGGAGGTCATTATGTATTGACTCATAATTGCAGCACTTTGTTCAGATTAGCAAAACAGAAATATGAAGCTATTTGCCAGTAAAACTGATGGTTTCAATCAAACATGTATCTTCAAGAATCTTTTTTCCTTAAGATGTCACTATCATGCAGGCTGCCTATTTAAACAGGCAGCTTAAACACAAACTGCAAGATTGATCTCGCCAGCTTTGTTTTCTGATGAATCTGACTTTATTGTCTCCTATGACAAATATTTGCGAAGTCCTGGGGTGTGAAATCTGATGGGTGTCTCATCTGGTTTCAGCCCAGTTTTGCTGATTTGAGGAAGCTTCATGGTGTTTTGTAGGAAGTCCTCAGTGCTCTGTGCGGTAGTGGGGAGGCAGGATCTGAGGCTTTCGTTGGCATTTAATGTCTTGCATGTAAACTAACCAAACAAACCTTCATAAAGAGAAAAAGTGGGCTGCTTCTTTTTTTCTGTGCTTTCTTAAAAAAGCAAGACCATGAACCTGGACTTCAGCTTGTCCTTGGCATTGAGTACCAGATCTGCCAGGTGTGTAGTTAGGGCAAACATTAGGAATGGTGATGCTCGACAATAGCTGTGAGTAAGAATTTGGTTTAGGTTGTGGCAGTGTGTTTCTTTTGCAGACATGGAGAAGAAGCAATATGTGTGATTTCTGAGGACTTTGTTTATAAATTCATTTCATGTTCTCCTTTTTTCCTTTAAAGGATGAAGGCAAACTGCTGAAGGTGTGCAGGGGGAAGAAAGGGAAGCTCAAATAAGTGAATTAATATATCAGTGGCTAGCAGGGAGAAAGCTAGTTTTTTGAGTTGCAATCCGGTCCCCTTCTCTCCTAAAGAGGTGTGAAATTCCACTCTTTGCATTTGTTAGGCTCATTGTAACATTTGAGAAATACACACTTTGGACCATCTGTAGACACAAGCGCAGCCAGGACTTGTGATGTCTAACAGAACTTCTAAAATATATGAATTACGCCATTCTGATATGTTTTATTGATTATATATATACACTATATATGTATGTAAATATATATATGTAACATATATAGAAATATGCTAGGTATGGGAAGAGCTTGTTTAGAGAATGTGATGCTAGAGTTCTGCTTTTGTTGGTGTTGTTTTCCTGTTTATGCTGCTGTGCTGCTTATACAGCATATACAGTAAGAAATTTTAGCTACCAGACAATGGACTCGTGCTTTTTATTAACTCATAAAACCAGGCTCTGAAATAATTGCCCCTTGGGATAGGAAATAAGGATGTTTCCATTTATTCCTGTGTGCATTCAAGCAAAGCCAGTCAATTGTCTAATGTACTGACTCAGGTTCTATTTATATGTTTGGAACATTAGAAATGTTGAGTTTCCATTACCTTAATGCTTTTCCTCTACTGTATATTTTAGATGGTACATTATTTTGAGGCTCAACTACCTTACAAGCTGTGTCAGTAACATGAAACAAGAGCAATGCCTTCTGCTAATATGAAACAAGAAAAATGTCTTCTGCTCCATTCACTGAAGAGAACAGTAAAACTCTGACCTGAACTTGTCCGTCAGGTGAAATTATTAATCTTGAAGAAAACGTTACTGGGTTAGTAACTTCATGGGAAATCCAAAATGCACAGAGTTATCTGAACACACAATTTGCTTTTTCCTGATGTTCAGGTTTTCATTCTTTTCAATGATTTTACGTAGGCTATTCCTGGGCTGGCTGAAAGTTCTAAAGTCAAACTCCTGAAGTTCCATCTTTAAATTCCTTTAAAAGTGGAATATCCAAATGTCTATCTAATCTTGTCCTTTGCCTTTCTCCCAGAATAGTAATGGTATGGCCTTTATATGAAGTAAAATTAGTTTAAGCTATTAGGATTTAAAATTAAAAATTCTGCATTTGAAATGGGCTATTTTGAGTATTGTCCTTCTGCAAAGGTGTTTTTTGATACATGTGCACAAAATAGCTGAATTCTTGTCACTAAGTATGAAAACGTGTTGACTATCTCTTGCCTGGCTATCGGAGGATGCTGGGGTCTGCCCCTGGCACTGCTGGAGCCATGGCAGGCAGGAATTCTGCTTCCTTTCACCCGTGGCAGCTAAGGGCATGGCCTTTGGAATCCTCTCACCCGACAGGCAACCCAATGGATACAAATTCTTAATGGCAAAGCTGATGATTATTCAAGACTCTGGCTCATGCAATCATCTGACTCCACAACAGTGTTGCTTTCAGTTTAAAAATAGTCTTTTCACAGTGTTTGCAGCTTCAGAGAGAAATAGTGATGCAAAACTAGTAATATATAAGAAAAAAAGGAAAACGAGTGAGCTTCTTAATAACTGCTTTCAGTTAACTGCATCTTTGACTCTCGTTTTGCTTTGCTCATTTCATTGTTATTTACAAACAGCTTGTCTCCCCGTCCCTTGGCTGCAGCCTGACTGATATTATCCTCTGCTCCATCAGACTTTTGCAATACTGCTAAACCCAGCAATGCATCTTGAAATGGGTCAAGCTCGCTGTGATAGGCTGCTGTGCTTATTAGTTGTGGCCCTTCTCTATTTTTTCCCTCGTATGAGAGGTTTAGGTGTATCCTTGTAGTTATTTTGGCCTAATGCTGTGCAGCCTTGGTGCTGGCATCGGGCTTGGGCTGCCTTCTAGAACATATTCTGCATTGACAGCTTCATTATTCATTACTAAGAAAAAAAGAAATTGGGTGCTGTTAAGATTTTTGTCCCCAAACTGTTATTTCACTAAAAGAGCATAGAATCGTAGAATATTTAGGGTTAGAAAACACCTTAAGATCAATGAGTTTAGAACATGAGGTTAGGGCAAAGATGCCTCCTTTTCACAGAAAGCAAGTTTTGAAGCATAGTATGTTTCTGTTCAGTGACATTTTCAGATTTGTATGAGGAACATAGAGCCTGTTTTGCTGAGCACTCTGGGGTCCTGTAGGGATGGTGACCCAGGCTTGGTGGTGAGCCACAGGATGCATATGGAACCATCCAAATGAGAATGGTTTCAACCCCAGCCACAGCCAGAGATAACGATGTCCTTCAAAATCTGTGTTTTCCAAACCCATTTTGGTCTGTCATAATGCTTCTACAGTGCCTGGCTATTGCTGCTGCCTGTTGCCTAACATCACATTGTCCACGTAGCTGCATGGATGACCAGCTCTGTCCAAATCACACAATTTCTAATCACACAACCATATTTCTAAGAAATGCTATATTCTGCTGTGTATTTTTTGCCGCCTTTTCCCTCTTTCATTTTCACTTTCTCAGGGTTATATAAGCTTTCCTGGTTTCAGATGCCATTTTGCATTCATTGGATATTCTCTAATATCATACAAGGATGTTCCAGCTGGTTTCCATGTGCCCTTGTTGTGTAAGGGCTGGTTAGAGCTATTCCATTTTTCCTCTCTTCCGGCTGAGCAGCTGTTTTTAACTGGTTCTCGTGAAGACTTTGCTCACAGGCTGCTACTATTCCATGACATATTCCCTGAATATTCTATTTAATCTACAGTTTTACCCATAATTTAAAATATAAATTGTGTAACCATACAGGCATTTGCTCTCTGTGCCTTAAACCCCAGACAATTATTCATGAATACAGCAGAAATTTCACTCTGAACCATGAACAAAATAACAGAAGTCATCTTTTAGGTGAGTTTTAGAATTTTCATTTCCAAGGTGAATTAGCATAAAGCTAAGGGAAAAGCAGCAGTTTAAGAGGATCTGAAAGGTAGTGTTCTTCAGCTATCACTGTAATTAAAAATCATTTTTTGTTAATTGAAAGAGCTCTTCAGTAACAACAGAAAGTGTTCTAAAATGATGCCAGCTCCCTTCCTATAAAGCAGGGAAGCAAAAGCAGAGAGAAGGCAAGTGTTTGATTGCAACCCTCTTACAGGACAGTGCCCAGGTGGGAGCCAGGTCCTCATCCTGTCCTTCCTCTTTTGCACCACATCAGCTCCCTAGAGAAAGACAAAAAAATCCCAAACCACATGAACATTGCAGGTTTTGGGGCATACTGAGTGTAATGCGTTACTTTTTGCCTTTGTAAGGTAGTAAGATAGCCTTTACACTGTGGCAGGCTGCTGCACCTCTGCTTATTGCTGAAAGACCACAGACCTGAGGAAGCTACAAGGGGTGAAGAAAAAGACCTGTAGCCATGTGGTGCAGCCTGTCAGGATGATACTTAAGCTGAGCTGAGCGCTGGACTATGAGCTGGGGTAGCTGGGGTGGAAGCACATGTGTTTTTGGCTCTGCAAGAGAAACAGTAATTAACCTCCAGGAGAGGGGTAGGGCGCATACCTGGGACCAGTAATTTTCTTCAGCTCTTGCAGCAAAATCTACCTGAGCTCATTTGTCAAGCTTTGAATCCTTAAATCTATAACTCTAATTAATTAAGAATCTCTAATTACCCCAAAATGGTGCTCCATATTTAAGGCTAAGGTGTGGTGAAACCCAGAGAAAACACAAGAGAAGCTGGAGGATGTTCAGAGCTGGAGATGCCAGGAAACCATTCAGAGATCGAGGTGCATGTAGGTGCAAAGGAAGCTGAGTGGCTCGATGTGTCAGTGAGACCTACCATAGGTCCTAAACTGCCAGAAGCCACTGTCCAGCATTTGGACATCTGTCCTCACATGTCCTAAAATGCAAAGACCACCAAACCTCTTGGCAGGGGGTTCTTATATTGGAGACCCAAAGCCAAGTATTTAAGGCCAAATCAGGGTATTTTCATATTCAGAAGAACATTGTACAAAGCTCTGTTTCTTTAGAACATTAAAGAAGAAACCCCAGTAGGGATGGTATTAGAAACATCAGTGCAGATGGATTCTGACCTTCTCATCAGACAAAAAAGCTCCTTCACAGTTGAGGTCTTACTAAGTTAAAAATGTATAGCTTTTTACTAGGCTGTAACCAGTTAATGTGACTCAGGCAAAGATGTAATGTGGACAGAGGCATTACTTAGAGCTACCATTTTTGCCTTACTGCAGAGATTCCTGTTTTCCAGAGCTCACACACAAGTTCCTAGAAGCCACAGCTGAAGCATCGTCAAGAATAAGTTTATGAGGTCATTTGATGAAGTGAGGGGGATCAGCTGGGGTTTGGGCTAATTGGCTTCAGCAGTGCGGCAGACAGAAGTTCGAACCATTTCTTTCTGAGCAGTTTTGGTTTGTGGTTCCTTCCCTAGAACTTGCCAGCATCATCTCTTCAGCAAAGGTAAGGTTTCTTCTTCCTGATAAAGGCATGTACAGTGACTGCAGACAGGGTACATCTGCATGTGGATGAGGTCGTTGTGAAAATGTTAAAGGAGGAGAAAAATTATGCATGCTTCTATGTAAATAGCAGGGTCTCCCCTTAAGAGCCTCAAGTACTGTTTTCTGGCTCCAATGGTATGGAATCTTTGTATTGTCTGGCGAATAAAAGCCTGTACTTAGTGGCTTTGTTGGGTGGAAGATAAAAAGTTGATAAGATCCTGGAAATGCTATTGTGAGGCACTCCTATTAGCTTCCCTGTGGAGAGTGTTTCCAGGGATTCACTCCAGAAAAACTGCTAGACTGGGGGAAGGATTCAGAGTCATCAATGATCTTTGTTAACATTTGAAGTAAAAATGATCTCTGTCTGGTACTCTTCAGGTCTTGTGCAATTGTGGTGTTGAAAAGCAACAGAAGTGTAGCTAAGATCAATCCTTTATTCGTATTTGCTGTGAGGTATTTAAGGCAGTGAATTGTATCAGAAAGGGAAAATGACAATGAGTGGCTAGGTGTTAGCTAAAAGGGTGAGAGAAATGTGTTAAATCAATTATGGGATTTCCTTTCCATTCATTTTTCTCAGGTAACGCAATACGTGGAGGGAAGAGGGAAAGCTCTACTTTCTACTTTCCTCTTCGATCAGGTGTTTGCATTGCTTCAAATAGCAACCGTCTGAGTTGGCCAGGGTTGATGTTCTCCTTTGCTGCTCTCTTGGAAACATCAATGCTCTCACTCCCCTTGGAAGCGCTTTGCCCTCTGAGCCACAATGCACAGGGCAGCGCCGGACGCAGGGATGCTCTGAACCCCGTGCAGATGGGGCCCTGGGTTCGCTGCGGAGGGTGGGTCATGCCCAGCACCCGTGGGTGCTGACTCACAGCAGTGGGGGCCACGCACTGAATCACAGCCCTGCCCCGGCAGCTCCTGGCTCGCTCCAGAGGTCCCGCAGCCAGTGCAGCAGGCCCCAGCCTGCTGGGGCTGGGAGATCTAAGGAGATCACAGCCGGGGCCAGGGGTGATATGGCCACAGGCCATCATCTTACATAAAACCCATGCATTTGCATAATGTGTTTTACAAGATTAAAACTGAAGAAACCTTTTCTTTTTTTTCCCTTTTTTTTTTTTTTTTTTTTTTGTTAAAGGGGAGAAAATAGGTGAAAGAGCTTTACACAAATGGGATATCAGAAACCTGTGGTTTCCAAAATGATTGTGTCAGTAATTGGGTTTGAAATTATTTCATGTTAAATTTGCAGCTCTGTCATTTTGTACTTGGGGAAAACAACCCAGAGGTAGGACCATAAACAGAAAGTGAGTATTGGACCAGTGATGGGGAAACTCATCCCTTTTGAAGGAGCTCTTTCTACAAGCCTGTTGGGTGCCACACATAGGAGAAAAACCTCCTTCCGCAGCAGGGCTGTGGCGTAGAGAGGGTTGCCAAAGCTTGTCGAGTCACAAACCCAAGGCGTTTTTACTTTGTTTAATTACAGTGGGTGACTCGGATGCTAATGCAGAGGTCAGTAAATGGTGTATGATCTCCGGCAGCACCTTACTCGAAGATGTGGCCAGTGCTGGCTCACTGGGAGTGGTTTCGTGCCAAGGCCACTGCGTGGATCAGTCTGCTGATGACTTGTTGCCCAGCTTATGTGTCTCCTGCACTGGGCTTGCTGCTTCCCATAGGAGCTAATCTGGCACAAGTTCTTTAGTGGAAAAATATGTTGGGGGGGAGGAATAAAAGCTGGGAAACTGCAAGTCTTGGACATCGTCTCTGCTATGATGCATTAAGAAATGCTGGCTGGTGCTTGTGAATGTCTGATAAGTATCCCAGAGTGTTGCTGTGGCCATGGACATCGTTAGCTACAGCTGCTGCTTCCAAACAAAGAGCAGAGAAATTTGCCACTTTGGAAAGGGTGGAAGGCGGGACATGTCCCTTCTGTCTGGTTGTAAATGTGGACTTGGACATTTAGTCATCTGTTCCCCTTAAAGTGTGAAACTTAGGGATACGGGGCTCCCAGAGTGCAGTAGGGCAGATGCTCAGCTCCCTCCCTGGAATGGTGTGGCCAGGCTGGGCAGCAGAGCTGGCTGGAAGTTGTTTTCAGCTCTTGCTTAAGGAACTGGCTATAATTTTAATAGCTGGTTTAACTGAACCAACCAAACTGCTTCCAGCGCAGCCCTTGTCCTTGAAGGTGATGAAGAGACTGAAATGAGAGGCAGTATTGGGTTTCCCGAGAGGCTTTGTTTTAGCAGGGTTTGGTTTACTAATCCCTCTCTCAACCACTCCCTGCAGGACTCCCAGAGTTGTGGTCTTTGGCTTTTCTCTAGGACTTGGCAATTACGTCCGTGGCTATGCCCATGTACATGGGTGCATTTGTATCTCTGTGAGGAGGTAAACGCAGTGGTGGCTGCATGCTCTGGATGCAAGAGATGTAAACTTGTGTCTTCTTGTTACAGTGAGCTACATCCGAAGTGTCTATGGTCAGGCTGAGCAGGTATTTAGGGCCCCTAACTGTTACTGAAATAAATAGCAATGAAATATCTAAGCACTTTGTGGATCAAGAAGACAAAGCAATAACTGCTTGCCATAGAGTTGTGAAGGTTGTGAACGGGCCTGCACTGTAGTCCTGGGGTAAAAGTGCCATGATCAGGAAATCTGTACTGTCAGCGTGGATGCTGTAAAGTGATTGTACAAAGAAAGAGGCTTGTATCTGGTGGAAGAAAAAAATCCACTTTTTACCTATCTATCTATTTATTTATTTGTCTCTTCTCCTCTCCCCTTTCACATCTTGTGAAATAAGACTCAAAATTACAAGTCAGAGAGGGGGAGGAAATCTCCTGCCATGTACTAAGGTGCCAATTTGGGGAAAAAAGGAAATAGGTATATTGAAAGAAAGGATTGCATGGAGGAGTAGCTCCATGTCTGTGCTAGAATCGTAGAACAGTTAGGGTTGGAAAGGACCTTAAGATCATGCAGTTCCATCCCCCTGCCATGGGCAGGGACACCTCCCACTAAACCATATCACCCAAGGCTCTGTCCAGCCTGGCCTTGAACACTGCCAGGGAT